>NW_019289899.1:99707-129745 GCF_000500325.1 Leptinotarsa decemlineata
AAGATCTGGCTAAGTGGCAATATTTTTAACACGCTACTTTGTAAACATCATCTTTCAATACTGTTAAAAAATCTGTTTAAAATCTTTTTTCCCTCAGAAGTCGAAACTTGGGCGAGCTAAGGATTAACGAGGTCTTACCTTTCAACGAGAGATTCCTAATTCTTGACAACCATTAAAAATGTCACCTTCAATGACAGTTTTATAAAAGGATAATTTCAACACCATATTTTACCTTCAACATATTCTTCATTTTCTGTGTAAGCAAATAAAAAACCATCGCCTCTGTTAGATCGAAGACGGATGCATTCAAATGTTACCCAGTTCCCATTAATTTATTACTTCTGCCACAAAGAAAAACAAATGTCGATCGGCAAGGTACTGAATACGTCGTGCGCCTCCATTTCTGATGATGCATTGCCGAAGATTTCAATGAAAGATGACTTGCATTGTGAAATCGAATGCAGTTACTCATGGAAGACCTTGCATCAGATCGGTATCTGCTCCTTTAAATAATTCATAAAAATAATTATGCATGTAACATGTAACCTTTCGGCCGTGTATGGTTCTAACTCTAAATGGAACAGTGCTCTCTCTAATATGACTGGCATTTTCTCAGTCCGTTGCCCAATATTCGCAATTCGCACTACGTAGTGCTTTCATTGTAGTGCCGGTGCCATAGGCGAAGTCAGGGCTGGATTCAGGACAGGCGGGGCTACTGCCCTGGGGCCTCCACGGGAGAGGGGCCCTCACTATAAAAATAAGATGAGAAATTTCATTCAGGTAATCCATATTTTGATAATTCTATACACAGATTCCAAGCGTTCGATGATCTTTATTATTACCATCAGGGATTTTACAATATGGATAAGAAAATAGATTAGATCTATGAAAAGAGATCAGTATAAAACTTTGGTAGTAATTAGAGGTCATGCTTTGGAACTGGTGCGGGATTATTTAAAAGAATGAACAAAAACTGTTGAAATTGGTAGCAAGCTCAGTGCAATATAACAAATCAATGTGGGTATACCTCAAGGAACACTACTTGGCCCGATCCTTCTTCTTCCTAACATGAACGCAATGACGCAGATTAATGATTGTTATGATGGTACTTCACTGGTGAAAGTAAAGTAAATCTGAGAAAAATTATTAGCTGGCTGGATAATGCATCGAGTTTGAATGTGAAAAAAAACAAAATGTATGACTTGTTCACTCAATTCAGATGATCAGCCGCATATTATTGAACTTAAATTGCACCAAATGACCTGCACAGAAAGTTTTGATTGTAAATGTCCAGTTCGAAATACTTATTAATCTCTCCCAACTACCTACACAGTAAGGTGTGGTGAACGTCAACTACTTCCCCGATTAATACCACGCTGGATATTGAATTATATCCGACAGACATTTATGCAAAATTACTCACAGAGGCTAGCAGCAAAACCATGCTGAAATTGTTACTAGTTAACAATCGTTCTCTCAGACGAAGGTTTCATATATGTAGCGGAGCCGTGTTGAAATTAATCGAGTCTTAGACACATTGCTGGCTGGGTAAGATCTTTCCTATACTGACGAGAGGTAATGCCTCGGAACGGCGATCTACAGGTGATCTATTCGAATAATTTCAGCTGGGTCCTGCTTCTGGATGAACAAGAAATATCTGCGAGACCAACCTTTGTGAGAAATCTTGTTTAGATGCCTGTCGGAAATAATTTTAATTCCAGCGTGGTAATAGCCGGGTGAGTAGTTGTTTTTCGACAGACGTTTTGGTTAGGTTAGGTCTGAAGTGAGTGGATCTATTCGACCCTTCACCACGACCCGCAAGGGTTTATTGTGGCACACACCTATTCACACCCGACCAAATAAACCCAGCTTCCTAACGAAGCCGATTAGTTTGTCTAGTGAGAGGTCTTTCAGGTCAGATGGTGAGAGTACGGATCTGCCGAACTCAAAGAACCTGATTCGGTCCCCAGCGGGGCAGGCACAAAGTATGTCCTCTTCTGTTTCATTTTCCAAACAGAGGCGACACACACTGTCTACCGACAGTCCAAGTCTCTGCATATGATAATTCAAATGATAGTGACCTGTAAGAAAGCCTGTTAGACACCGCAGTTCATCCACACTGTAGTCCAACAACTGTTTGGTATCAAGCTTCGAAGGGTGAATCAACGCCTTGGAGCGAGCCAATCCTGGGAGATTCTGCCAGAAGTCCATAAATCATCTTGTCATCCAGGTGTTCAATGTTTGTTTGGCAAAGCCTAAAGCGAAGCCAATGACAGGTTCTGGTCCAATGAAACTGCGTGCAGCACCCTCCTTTCCAAGGGAGTCAGCAGCTTCATTGCCTTCCAGGCCAGTATGGCTAGGAATCCAGACCAGAGACGATCTGTTGAGTCTTCTTATCGATGAGAGTCGTTTTTGGCAATTTGCTACCAATTTAGACGTTGCTCGGTAGGAGCCAAGAGCTTGCAATGCCGCTTGACTGTCCGAGAATATTTTTATTGACTTGTGTATGAGGTTGGATTTATCCAATCTCTCCCCACACAATTCAATAGCGTAAATTTCCGCTCAAAATACAATTGCATAAGTTCCTAGGCAGGTAGATATCTCTGTCCTGGGTCTGCGACTAAAAACACCTGCACTAGAACCGGAAGGTGGTTTTGATCCATCTGTGAGCCAACAACTATCTGCTCTTAATAATATTTCCTTCTTTCGGAGGATCAAGTCCTTTCTACTCAGAAATAGTACTTTATGAGGCAGTTCGTAGTTGACAGTTGCAGGCATAAAGTCATAGGTCATTTCCAGAATGCTGTGACTTCCAGTGTCAATCAACAGTCTGCTGCACTCTGCATTAAATTGATTTGTGCAATTGGCAATGTGCACAAGTCTGTATGCAGTCCATCTACCCCCTTGGTCGTCAAATTGCGGCCCGCGGGCCGCATGTTCTCCCCTACGCTTTCTGAATCCACCTGTCGCCGTCATGTTGAAGATATTTGAAAAAATTTGCTTGGAGCATTAATTGACGAACTTGAACGTACTGGAATCACAAGCAGTCTTGCTTGTGATTCCAGTACGGATATAACTTCTATGTCTCAGTGCTCATTATTTTTTCGGTACTGTCCAATGGACAGAATCATAGAAGAAGACTTCTTAGTAGTAATTATCATGAAGGGTCATACGAGAGGTTGTGATTTTAAGGAAGTTCTGAAAGAATTTGTGGAAAAATACAAAATACCTGTAAAAAAGTTGATTTCAGTATGTACTGATAGTTGTCTGTCAATGGTGGGTGCAATTAATGGTTTGATTCCTTTAATGGAGAAGGAATGGAATATACCTAATTTGTTGCCTATTCATTACTTGCTGCGTCAAGACATTTTGGCATGTGAAATTTCAAAAAACAAATTGAAAGATGTAAGTATTATAAATGTTATTCGTGCCCACTAAGTTAATCATCGAAAATTGAAAGACTTTTTGACGAATTACAAGCTATAATTATAGCGATGTTATCTTACATACAGCCATCAGGTGGTTAAGCAAGTGTGCAAACGCTCTTAGAGTGCCTTCACATTAGGTCGCGCGGCTACCGCGCGACTTCCTTACTACAAAGTGACGCGCGGTTGTTGTGCGACCTAATGTGAAGCGGCCCGGCGCTGACACCCACATTGTCCTGTGTGGCCCTTGGCCAGAAAAGTGTGACGACCGCTGAATCTAGCCTCTCTTCAGAAGAATGTGGAGAGGAGGTAGATCTAGAAGGATCTCCATGGCCGCTGACGGTAAGTGAAGATATAATTTTTACCTGAGACATCATTATACCTACTTTTACGATCTATTCTAATTAGCCATTTCCTCGCTGCAAACTGAATTCAATAAAGGGAAATGATTCAAATCTATTTGATCAGTCAAGAAGTAATCCCGAATTCTTCAATCTATTGATTTATATGCATTCCAAAAGGTTGAAATTTGAACCTTTCTCTTCCAAATGCAATACGTCATAATCGTGATTGTTCTCGTACCCCTTTGTCAACAAAGATGAGTTGCAAATATTGAATTGATCTTCTCATACAAATAACTACTACTATGGTCTATTCTGCATTTCTTTATAAATAATTTATTCAATAATACCCGCTTCTTTATTGTTCTCAATGAACTTACTCGAATTAATATTTTTTCAGTAGGCTACGTCCAATTATGTTGCCTTTTAATAAACGAACGAAAATATCAGTAGGATCACCAAAGTAAGTCAGAGTAACATAATGTTTAGTATCACTGGTTCATAGCTTGTTTCTGTATTTTTTTATAAAGAATGTATTCCATAACACCCGCTTCTTTATTGTTTTTAACGAATTTATTCAAATTATTATTTGTTCTGTAGGATACGTCCAATTATTCGCCTTTTAAAAAACGAACGATAATATCAGTGGGATCACCAAAGTAAGTCAGAGTAACATAATCTGTTTAAAATCTGTTTTTCCGTTAATCAGCTGTCGCTCCAATACGAACGACAACTCTCAGAAGTTGAGAAACTTGTGCGAGCCAAGGAATAACTAGGTCTTAACTTTCAACGTGTTATTCCTAACACGGTATAATGGTCAGTAACACTCTTTGAAACTGGGTAGACCTGGTTCATAGCTTGTTGCTGCATTTTTTTATAAAGAACTTTTTCAATAACACCCGCTTCTTTGTTGTTCGTAATGAATTTACTCAAATTAGTATTGGTTCTGTAGGCTACGTCCAACTATTTGCCTTTTAAAAAACGAACATTTATATCAGTAGGATCACCAAAGTAAGTCAGAGTAACATAATGTTTAGTATCACTCTTTGAAACTGGATAGACCTGGTTCATAGCTTGTTTCTGCATTTTTTTATAAAGAATTTATTCCATAACACCTGCTTCTTTATTGTTTTTAACGAATTTACTCAAATTATTATTTGTTCTGTAGGCTACGTCCAATTATTTGCCTTTTAAAAAACGAACGATAATATCAGTANTTTTGTAACAAATGCACACTTGTCAGAGTAACATAATGTTTATTATCACTCTTTGAAACTGAATATGCCTGGTTCATAGCTTGCTTCTGCAATTTTTTATAAAGAATTGATTCAATAATATCCACTTCGTAATCGTTTACGAAAGCAGTATGTTTTATGAAAATCAGTTCTATTTGAAAATTGCTTCCTAAAGGTGCAATATTCAATAGTCTGTGAATCATAATATCAAATGCTGCTACTTTATGTTGATATGGATGTATAAATGACTTGTGTAATAATGTTTATTGATGATAATTATTTATAACCATAAAACTAAGTTTTAAGTATTATGCAGTGGAACAAAAAAATGTCCAGCAAAATTCGTTCTTTCGAAAAAATAGGCAGACTCACCAAAAATAGTATCAGCTTTTTATCAGTTATATAACAAAAAAGGATCATCAGTAGTAATGCTGAATTGACTAACATGCTCATTACATAAAAAAAATATTATGGGACAGCCACAGCGACCATTTTCACTGCAGACACAGTTTTCTATAGGTAATTATTTTGTTAAAGTCGCCTTGGGGTTCATTCATAAATTGAAATTCAACTATGATAAAAAATAAGACAAAATAATTTGAGTAATAAAAAATAGTTTCTTGAACTCCATTTCAAACAGTGGAAACTAGAGCTCCGAAATAACGTAATGGGGATCCAACACCATACATCGCTGTTTCGACCCACTAAGGTATCATCAGTGGTACTAGACTGAATCACAAATGCATATTTTCCTCAAGAGATAAACTTGAATCGTTTGTTTGCTTCCAATGTTATCTTGTTTGTGACACATCTTACTTGAAAGTATCTCATTTCTCGTTGAAAAATGCATCTATATTTGGCCCTCAAGGCCCTCGATATTTTATCTTATTCATCGCTACCCTCGAATATCATTTCAATAATTGGGCATAGAGCCCCCCTAAGTTCATTCACCCCTCTCATGAACGCAATATTAATATGAAAATAAATCGAGAAAAGGAAAATAGAAAATCCAATTTACCTGCCATCCCTGCAGAAGCAGACTTCTATCGACTGTCCTGAGCCACATTACAGCGTCCCCGGCTTGAAAATCCCTCAGCTTGTAGCATTTGGCGTGTAGAAACATCCCCAGGCACTTCAGCAGCTCTGAAGTGGAAGCTTGAATAACAGTCTTCTTTGGGGCAGCCACAGGGACGACCTGATTTTGGGAGTTGAGATTCTGGCTCAGGAGAGCCTGTTTATTACCTACTTTATCGCAATTAACGTGATTGTTAGTATTGTTGTTGGCGTTATTAACTCTAACAATGTCTAAGGCTAGGGCTGAGGAGCTCTTCGAATTCGAGTAGAACGAACCGTTTTTGTTTTGGTGGATGTTTTTGTTTTTGTCTATGACGGGGTGCATGTTGTCGACCAAGGGCTGCCTGTACACCGTGATGTTCTTGTTCTTGTTGTTCTCCAGCTTCTTCTTGTTGTTGTTCGTGGTGGAGAACCGCTTCCATGACAAGGCGTTGNATAATTTGAATAATAAAAAATAGTTTCTTGAACTCCATTTCAAACAGTTGAAACTAGAGCTCCGAAACAACGTAATGGGGATCCAACACCATATATCGCTGTTTCGACCCACTAAGGTATCATCAGTGGTACTGGACTGAATCACAAATGCATACTTTCCTCAAGAGATAAACTTGAATTGTTTGTTTGCTTTCAATGTTCTCTTGTTTGTGACACATCTTACTCGAAAGTATTTCATTTCTCATTGAAAAATGCATCTATATTTGGGTGGAAAACATAATCCAGAGTTTCAAGGCCCTCGATATTTCATCTAATTCATCGCTACCCTTGAATATCATTTCAATAATTGGACATAGAGCCCCCCATAAGTTCATTCACCCCTCTCATGAACGCAATATTAATATAAAAATAAATCAAGAAAAAGAGAATAGAAAATCCAATTTACCTGCCATCCCTGCAGAAGCAGACTTCTATCGACTGTCCTGAGCCACATTACAGCGTCCCCGGCTTGAAAATCCCTCAGCTTGTAGCATTTGGCGTGTAGAAACATCCCCAGGCACTTCAGCAGCTCTGAAGTGGAAGCTTGAATAACAGTCTTCTTTGGGGCAGCCACAGGGACGACCTGATTTTGGGAGTTGAGATTCTGGCTCAGGAGAGCCTGTTTATTACCTACTTTATCGCAATTAACGTGATTGTTAGTATTGTTGTTGGCGTTATTAACTCTAACAATGTCTAAGGCTAGGGCTGAGGAGCTCTTCGAATTCGAGTAGAACGAACCGTTTTTGTTTTGGTGGATGTTTTTGTTTTTGTCTATGACGGGGTGCATGTTGTCGACCAAGGGCTGCCTGTACACCGTGATGTTCTTGTTCTTGTTGTTCTCCAGCTTCTTCTTGTTGTTGTTCGTGGTGGAGAACCGCTTCCATGACAAGGCGTTGATGAAGAGCGAGTGCTTTTTCAAGTTCTTCTCCAACGCGTTCTTTTCAGAAATGATCCTCGCGTTTTCATTGTTGTTGATGTTGTTGCAGAGGTTGTGGTTGTTGGAGTTCGTTATGCTGATGTTCGTCTTGCTCTCGCGGTTCTTCACGTTGTTCAACTGTTCGTAGGAGACGTTGTTCAGGGTGAAGTCTCCCGTGGAAGAACTCGTGGTGTAAACGGGCCGTCGCTCCCTGGGCGAAAAACTCAACACAGTTCCCATTTTCGCGGTGGTTTACTACTACTACTATTATTACTAGCACATTTTTCCACTATGACTTAATGGCACCGAGCTTCACGGCTGCAATGCTGGCCCAGGGGTCGATCTTTTGAGGAAGACCGGAGCGCCGGCGCTAAGTCTCCTAGCAACCCCCGTGATGTCATAAGAAATCAATATAACCACCCTCTGATAGACGGGAATGATGACTGCCGCAGTTGCAGTGGAAACGTTTGGATATTGTTACCGAAGAAGACCACGGCCAATCCCGGAAACCAACCAAAACATTGACCCCAGCCGTGAAATCATACATTCCTATATAGATGCACAACTGTCAGATTGTGCTGCAATGGCAAAATAAGTGATGTAGATATACATAGGTGAGAAACAGAGGAAAAGTGATGAGTATTAACCATTCACAATTGCCAGATTGTGCTGGGATGCAAAATAAGTGATGTTGATACAGATACTGGCCGAAAAATATTTCACGAACTTAAAACGTTTGGATATTATTTGAAAAACGGGGATGATTTGTTTCCTAATTTCCACAAATATTTACTGAATCTGCTAATAACGCTGCTGAACTGTATTGTAAGGAACGGAGGAGAAGTCAGGTTAGGTTAGGTCCAAAATGACCCTCCACCGCAACCCGCAAGGGTTTATTGTGGCTCACACCTATTCACACTCGACCAAATAAATCCAGCTTCCTAAAGAAGCCGGTTAGTTTGTATTCTGAATGGTGTTTCAGGTAAGATGGTAAGAGTACAGCTCTCCAGACCTCTAAAAACTTGATTCAGTCCCCTGCGGGGCAGGCACAAAGTATTTGCTCTGTTGTTTCATCATTTTCCGAACAGAGGCGACACACACTGTCTTTCGACAGTCCAAGTCTCTGCATGTGAAGGCCATGTAAGGCCATGTAAAAAAGCCTGTTAGACATCGTAGTTCTTCCCTACTGTAGTCCAACAACTGTTTGGTATCAAGCTTTGAAGGATGAATAAACGCTTTGGAGTGAGCCATTCCTGGAAGATTCTGCCAGAAGTCCATGCCAAGGAGTCAGGAGCCTCATTGCCTTCCAGGTCAGAATGGCCAGGAATCCAGACCAGAGACAATCTGTTGGGTATTCATTCCTATTGAGGAGAGTCGTTTTTGGCAATTTGCTACCAATTTAGACGTTGCTCGGTAGAAGCCAAGAGCTTCCAACCCCACTTGACTGTCCGAGAATATTTTTATTGACTTGTGTATGAGGTTGAATTCTTCCAATCTCTCCGCACACAATTCAATAGTGTAAATTTCCGCTTGAAATATAGTCGCATACATTCTTAGGCAGGTTGATATCTCTGTCCTGGGTATGCAACTGAAAACACCTGCACCAGAACCGGAAGGCGTTTTCGATCCATTTGTGAACTTACAACTATCTGCTCTTAATATTTCCTTCTCCCGGAGAATCCAGTCCTCTCTACTCGGGAACAGTACTTTATAAGGCCGTTCGTAGTTGACAGTTGGAGGTATAAAGTCAGAGGCCATTTCCAGAATGCTGGAAATGTAAAAATGTATAAAATGTAAAAATGTATATAAAATTTGTAAAGCTATGTAAATAAAATTTGTAAAGCTGTAAAATGAGATAATCCTAGAAACTAGGCTTTATGTAAGGTAGTACGTTAAATAGACAGTACTAAAAATATTAAGTCCATATATGGGAAAATACATCTTCAATATTATAAAGTGGATTTACAAGAAGTGATTGTTTTAAGTAGTGTTTCAATTTTTTTGTAGTGAATGTCTTCCAATCCACCGGTATAAGATTATATAGTTTAATTGGTAGATAGTCAGTCTGCTTCATTGTTTTAGTGTAGTTCACTCGAGGTAGTCTATCCAATTCTTTATTGCGGGTATTGTACTTGACTTCTGGACAACTTTTTTTTGCAATTCCTGAATGTGTTCTTTCCAGTTCAGGTTGGAATCTATGTGAAATCCTAGTATTTTGACTGATGAGTCATTTGCTGTATTTTTTGAGAAAGTTATTTCTTTAGTTTTGTTTTCATTCAAAGATAAAATATTTGCGTTGAAGTAAACTTCACCTCATGACAGTGTCTCACTTGACATTATATCGATCTCTTCTAAATTCCTGCTTCTGATTAAAAAAGTTGAGTCATCTGCGTACATAAATACATCTGCGATGTCTTAGAAGGTTGGCAGATCAGTCATATAGATTATAAACAATAGTGGCCCCAGGACTGAACCCTGAGGTACACCATGTTTGATTTGTATGGTCCTGGAGGTCACATTATTGTAGTATATGTATTGTTGTCTGTTCGTAATGAATGTTTCAATGAGTCGAAGAGCTGGTCCACGCATCCCGTATTTATGGAGCTTTTCTAATAGAATGTCGAAGGCTTTCGACAAGTCGCATAGGATTGCACGTGTATGTACTCCTACGTCTAGATTTTTTGCTATTGAGTGAACTATCTCAGTAACAGCTTGTGAAGTTGATCTCAGCGATCCAAATCCATATTGGTGGTCATCGAGATGTTCTCCGTTTTCCAAAAAGCTCGTTATTCTGTCTTTGATAATTACTTCAAATATTTTTGATATTATTGGAGTAATTGTTATATATCTATAATTATCACAGTTATTTATATCACCTTTTTTTCATAATTGGGGTTGCTCTACACAGTTTCAGATGTGATGGAAATTCTCCCTTCTCCATGCATGTATTAACTAGGTGTGCGATTGGTGTGCTTAGGATTTCCGGTATGAGTTTGATTATTTTGGAGCTTATGTTATATGAATCCGTAGTTGAACTATTTTGAGTATTTTTATCACACTTGTTATTTCTTTTTCATTTGTGAGACTCAAAGAATACTGAATCTTTCACAGTTATTTTAACGAGATCATTCCCAGATTCATCCGTGAGAGGTATTTGTTTAATAATGTTATCGATCATTGTAGAGCTGAATTCACAGAAATCATTTGCAGTAAGGCAGGTATCGTGGTTGTTACTTTTACCTGACTTACCCTGTATTTCATTTACGATCTTCCAAACTGTTTTTGCCGGGTTCTTACTGTTTGTGATAACGTTATCATACATACTCCTTTTTGCTTTCTTCACATTTTCTGTATAATTTTTATTTTGGTTTGATACATACGTTTTATTGTTTGGATCGTTAGTTAAATAGTAGCTTGTCCAATCTATTCTGTTTATACATTGTACAAACTCAGCTCTACCCAATTCACTTATATGTCTAACTTGTTTAGGCGCATTTTTACCCTGGTTCGAACTATTTTTTATCTCGATTTCAATAAATTGACCATAGTGGTCAGAAATTGCGTTGTAAAGTATTGTAGAATACCAGTCTGAGGAAGCCACTGTTGTAGTGAAACGCATATTGGAAATAGATTCTATAATGTTATACATTTTCATCGTCAAAGAAAAAAAAACTATATTGAAAGACTAAATATAACTGTAAATATCAATCCGTGAAAAAAATCAAGCAAGTGGAAAATGCATAATCTGAAACTATAGGAATCTGAAAATTATGCTGAATTCATACACAATGAAATGAAACTGATAAATTCGAAGGAATCAAATTTACTTACTACTTTCTTTGAAAATGGTTCACTGGAGATTTCCCCTGACGAAAAGCAGATTGATAACATATTGAACAAAATTGTTTTTGAATTTTATTCAAATCAATGAACATTCATGACAACTATTTTTCCATTTGAAAATACTGGAACCTATAATTTTGTAACAAATGCACACTTGTTAGTTCCTAATGATAATAAAAACACTGAATTAATTGTTGAATAGTTTACTAATTATTTATTATAATCATACATTGAGTAACTTAAAATATACCTGGTCTTTCACAGCAAAAATCAGAAATACAGTTAAACATCCTACTTATCAATAATTGCCCAGGCCTCTACGAATTGCATTTCAAAAACTCTACACAAGTCTGGTGGTCTAATATCTGTCTGTCAAAACCAACCACCGAGTTGAGGATCCAAATCAGATACATAAACTAACATTAACAAAGAAAATCTATCCTTTGGTCTCAGTAAAAGAATTGGTTCGGAACATCACCTACAATCAATAAACACCTCACAGAATCAATCCAATGAGTAAAAGGACATCTTGGAAGCAATCATTTTACTTAGGAGAAACCGTACATATCTTCATTTTTATATTTGCCGCTCAATACAAAATACGCGAATAATTTTTTTTTACCTAATGAACACTTTTTATGCAAAAAAGACAAACGTTATCAAAAAAATTTCTAAAACTAACACAATACCACAGTCACATACATACTCCATATTCACAAACAGCCATTGAATGGCCAAAATACGAACATTCTATATATAATAAAGACAATTCTACGTAAATCTTAAAAAATATTTCAATCTCAACAAAACGGAGCAGTCATATTGTCTCACCTCGAAGACAAAAATTGGAACTGGCGAGCACGTCGAAAAATCAATTCAAGAATATAAGTCATTAATCTTAGAATGATAAGGTCTTGGTCACCTTTTCAGTATTATCTGGACTTATAAGCATCTCTCTACATTCATAAAATGCAAACAAGGCGAGTAGAAATTAAGACATTTAAGGTCCTCGTGCATCCCTCGACTCATTTTGAAACAAAAAAATTGAATTCAACATTGCCACCAAGTTGCTTCTTGGTCCTGTTAAATTGGATTTCTGATTAGCTACTCTAATAATTTCTGATTCCAGAGCATTTGTCTCATCAATCTCCATATTTGTTACCCTTACATTGAAGTGACACTCTTGAGATGAAAATGCATAACCACTTGCTCAGGCAACTAGTGATTACAAAAACTGGTTATAAAATATTAGTTGCCTAAGCAAATAATGGTGCAGTATTCTTAAATGATTCAAAAATAAATAAAACATTCTAATAAAAAAATAATACAAAAAGCATAGTCAAAATTGAGTTACAGACGTAATGAATGCGAAGTTCTTCAAGGTAATGTTCTAGAATCCTGCTAGTTAAATTATTTCATACACCAAAAAGAAACTCGGATATTTTGGAAATGAATCATAATCATTTTCATAAGCAACTAGTGATTACAAAGATGAGTGCTGTATTATCGAATATCTGTTACCTATGCAAATGGTTATGCATATTTTGAAAATGAATCATAATCATTTTCATAAGCAACTAGTGATTACAAAGATGGGTGCTGTATTATCGAATATCTGTTGCCTATGCAAATGGTTATGCATATGAAAAAAAGAACTGAGAAACAGAGTGCTTTAGATCTTGAAGAAACCAAATGAACTGATACCTTTGCAATTTTAGCTTTTTTTATATTAATGTATATGCTTCAACTATTTGCTATAAATAATATGTTCAAGGTACGTGAATAGAAAAACCAATACATTTAAGTCGTTTGCATATTTTAGACAAAAATATGTGAAACATCTTAGATTCAATGTTGATTCACAATTTGCGAAATTATGGAGGTTTGCCGCGAGGAGCCTGTTGTCTCATTCAACTTAACCTATATATTACATGCTATGTGCCCACGTTTCAAAACACTTGGGGTCAAAATTAGCAACATTTTTCAAAGTGGGAGCAAATAAAATTACATGAGATATTGATGAAGCAATCCAAAGTTGAAGTAATTGTTTCAGAATAAAATAGTACGATTAAAAACAATGTGAAAAACTCATCAAAATGAATAAATAACTGAAATTTCAACGAGTTTTCCCTAATATTACGAGATTCTATACTCGACGACACTTGATATTCTGTTGTAAGCTCATCACTGCAACAACCTCTACACTTGAAACAAATTTCAATCAATGCTTCATCACCATCAAAAAAGGGAAGGGTACTAACATTATAGTAACCCTCAGAAGTAACCTCCATGAACAGATAAATCTAAACAGGAAGTATTAGAGAGAAATTTCTGGTAAAAGTATCGAATTTTCCATGACATCTCCTTTTTGGGGCACCGAGAAAGATTTTTATCAATTTCAAAATCTTGAAAACGTTTCAATGATACTTTTTCATGTTGAAAACCCTTCAGACTGTTATCAAGTTCATTCTGACATTCTCGAATCATACTGGTCTCTGCTTGATGAAAATACTTTTTATCTATGAATAATTACATTTGAAAAACTTGCCTCTGTTAAAAAAACAAATTGAAAAATATGTACAAATTATTGACGTTAGGCTCAACAAAAAAACAATTTTTCAAACTATAAGGAAAGGAGATGATGGATATTCAGTAAAACTAATTATTGAGAGACTGAAATTTCATACCTTTCATGTTTGCAATTAGACTGACAATATTCTTGATATGAAATTCATTTGTTCAAGTTCATGTCTTTAAATCTCTCAATTTATTATGATCAAAGTCAAAAGTTTTTGAAGATTCCATTTTTCCAAAAAAAAAGAAAGATCCGACAAATTCTGTCTTATATGAAAAAACCATCCTACGAGAACTTATTTCATTGAATTATTTATAAGCAGAAGGTTTTGATGTCACAGTTTTGTTATTTCCACAAATATTTACTGAATCTGGCAACAACACTGCTGAACTGTATTATAACAGAGAGAGAGAGAGAGAGAGAGAGAGACATACGTTTTTACCAATGATCGGTTGCCAGATTGCCCTGCAATAGCAAAAAAAGTGATGTAGATAAAATTGAATGTATGACAATTATTTTAGAAGCGGATAATCTTCTTTCTAACTTTCACAAATATTTACCGAATCTGGCAACAACACCACTGAACTGTATTGTGAGAAACAAATGGAGAGACGAGTTTTTAACAATGCACTGTTGCCAGATTGTGCTGCGATGGCTTAATAAGTGATGTTTGGTTCGAAATTCTTTCACGAATTTAATGTATAAGGATTAAAATCACCTCATACTACCAATCGAGAATAAAAACTCTTCCCAAGTGAGCTAAAGCGGAAACTACAGGAATCTGGAAAAAATCAATCTGGATTACTTCCTAATGCCGGCAGCGGAATGAGAGAGAGAAAGAGAAAAGAGACCAAGAGAGCTTGGAGAGCCTTCGACTCCGATTCCAATAATCTTACATTCGAATATCAATTTTCCAACGCACGAAGAAAAACCTTCAACGATCTTGGATCCACCACTGCCGTCCAGCTCGATATTTCAATGTATTCCTGCAGCTGTCGAAAAAAAAAAAAGGGAACAAAATAGAAAAAATAACATATTTACAAAATATATAATACAACAAAACAGTCTAGCACTCATGTGGTACACTTGTCAAAAAAAAAATATTGTAAAGCTTTATTTCGAAGGAAGCTGTGCTTGAGAATATATTTTTCCGAAGACTTGTTAGGTTACAACTATATACACCATATGGCAATGTTCTCAACGAAAGACAAGGACTGAGCGCGCTTGTCCGGAGATACACCAGTAGATGGCGCGCTCACCAACCCCGAGATTCACGTACCATCACATCGGCGAAAAAGACTCGCTTTTTCCACGTCCAAACGCGTCCCGCGTTACCTTCTTCGGGCATAGTTCGATTATTTGGTTACTTCATTACATTCCTACAAGTTAGCAGTCATTGAAAAACACTTCACTGCACTAAACAGTCTGATGTATTATCTTCGGTCTCTGTACAGGAGGTACGTTTGTAAGGCTTGTGGCAATTGCAAACTCATCACCTTCTCTTCTAAATGCTGCTTTCCTAGGCGCTGCCGAATCACGCGTCGGCACAGGTCCATAAGAGGTAGAGGTTCAGCTGGAAAAAATAAAAAAACGATTGAGTGACAGGTGGATTGATGATATAATATCGCGTTGAATATTTTTTCGAAGGCCCGACAAAATACCACTTATTCAAAGGAAAGAAGGATTGAGTAACAAGATTTTGTGTTCCAAATAATGGTGGAGTATTATCTGTGGCGCTGCATTGTTCAATTTATTGATTAAATAAAATATGGAGAGTTATTGAGAAAAAGCGTACTTTTTTCAATGAAACTTTTTAATCTCAGCACAGTTTCACATTTATTGAATGGAACTGGCCGATACTCGACGAAAATCCAGATTAATTTTGATTTTAACAACAAACGTATTTACAAAATGGCGACACGTGTTTCGCTGTACTAGATAGCTTTATCGAGCAAGATTTATTTATTTATTTGTGATACAATTCTACAGGAGTATTGTATCACAATTACAGAGCAGAAAATAATAGAGTATAATAAATACATCACAAACAAGTGACTGTAAAGTCTACAAACACTACAAACAATACAAACAAATCTATACAGACTATACATTTTATATTTATAATCTGTTTAAAATATGTTTTTCCGTTAATCAGCTGTCGCTCCCATATAAACGACAACTCTCAGAAGTTGATAAACTTGTGCAAGATAAGGACTAACGAGGTCTTACCTTTCAACGTGTGATTCCTAACACGGTGACGAAACAATTATTTTAGAAAGTGGGATTTTATATCTGACAATTTGCAACTAAATATATTTAAATTATGGCTAACAGAGTTTGTCACTTTACACATGGTATAGACCAGAGAATTTTCCAAAACATTCGTGCGAGATGTTTTGTGGAAGAAGCACTTGTGCTAACTGAGTTGAACTTCGCCTTTTGTTTGTGTCAGCAACTAGCTCTGTAATTTATTCATATATTTGTATGCAACTACAAAGACGATTATTATTATTATTATATAGAAAGTACTCGGGTGTCTGGAACAGATTCTTGGAATGCAAATATTAAACTTTTCCAGTAATGTTGGGTAGTCAACTATGCTTTTGATAATTTTATAGGTTAGTATAACACTATAATATGCACCCCTTTTTTCAAGACTGAAAAAGTTATGCTCTTGTAGCAATACAGAGTGGGTTGTCCCTATTGGAGAATAAATGCCATCAGTTTTTAGGCTAAGCAGTTTTAAAAATCGTCGTTGAATTGCTTCTATTCTATCTATATGATATTGATAAAAGGGGCTCCACACAACTGACGCATATTCTAACTTTGATCTTATGAAAGCATAGAATAGAGTGTTTGAGGTCGAAGTTTCTTTGAAATTAAATTTCTTTGAATTAATTGAATGCTGTTACATGCAATTAATTCGTAAAAACGACAGGAGGAGGTTACAATATTATCGATATGCCTATTAAATGATAGTGCAGTGTCAAATGTGACGCCAAGGTCAGTAAATGTTTCTGGTCTCACCAGGGAAACGTTTTCGATTGAATAATCAGATCAAGATGTTCGTTTTCAAACTGTAGGACATGACCTTACATTTATCCGGATTAAGCGAAAAGTTATTTCGATAACACCATTCTACAACCCATCCTATGTTCTCAACGAGGCAGTATAGTTTTAGATCATCGGCATACAAAAGGAAATATACATCTATAATGTCTGCAATATCATTAATGAAGATATTAAAGAGCAACGGTTCCAGATTTGACCCCTGTGGAACACTGGAAGAAGCTCTGTATCCGGTAGATTTAAAACCACTGAGCTGAACATATTGTTTTCGGTCCCGTAGATAGGACTGAAAGAGTGCTATTGAGGATGGAGATAATCCAAAGGCTACTAGTTTGTTCAGTAGAATACCATAGTCGAACCTGTCGAAGGCCTTAGAAAAGTCTGTGTAAATAACATCCGTTTTGGCCCTATTGTCAATAGATTCAGCAATATGTTGGGTTATAGTCAGAAGATTGGTGGCCGTTGCACGATTTTTCATAAAACCGTGTTGATTTATACTTATATTACAACTTACATGCCGATATATAACTCGCAGAATCTCAAAAACCTTTGCAAAGTTGCAAATAATAGAGATAGGCCGATAATTTGAAATATCTCATCTATCTCCTTTCTTGAAAATGGGACAGACTTTTGATGATTACCAGATCCTTGGTATTGTAGCCGATCTTAAGCAGATATAAATTAGTATAGATAGAATACGAGCAAGCACAAATGAACAATCTTTTAGGATGGAAGCTGGAATGTCATCTAGACCAGTGGTCTTTTTAGGCTTAAGCGACCTTAGTGCTTCGTATACTTCGTTTTTACTGAAAGTTGATACATCCAGAAAGTGATTATCATCAATATCATACTTTGGTTGAAAAAAGGGACGAAACGGTATACGATTGTTTGATAAGATTGGCAAAACCGTTTACGATATTAGATATTGTTTATAAATGACCAAAATCTGTTGGGATTGATATGTATTTCTTCCTCAGTTCCATCTAAGAATTTTTTGTATGCCACATCAACATCATGCTTTATTTTTGCCCGAAGGCGTTTGAAATCTTCAAGGTCTTGCAAATTACACTCACGTTTGTATTTGCGCCAGATTCTACTTTTAGCCTGCACATGTCTAATAATGCTTCTATCATACTAAGGAGGATATTTATGTTTAGATTTAACTGTATACTTGGAAGAGCAGCTAACAAAAACATTATAAAGTTTTCCATAGAAATATATGGATGCATCTTCTAAGTCATCAAGAACTTTCAAGAAGGTCCAGTCAATATGAGATATTTGATTATACAGTTGTGGATAGTTGGCTCTTTTGAAATTATAAATATTCTGGAAACAGGAATGTAGTTTATTTTTGTAGTTAGTCTTTTTCTCAAGCACACAAGTAATATCCAAGGCAGGATTTGATTTAAACCTTGCCTTATCATGGAAAAATTCCTTATGTGAATCTTTGATGCTTTCAGTTGTCAACTACGCAGATATTTGATTTAAACCTTGCCTTATCATGGAAAAATTCCTTATGTGAATCTTTGATGCTTTCAGTTGTCAACTACGCAGATATTCTTTATTGGCCATATTCAACCACTCTCCTTTGTAATATACATGCTCACATCATTATTGGTTTTAAAAGCTATATTTACACCTTTATGTTTTAAGAAATCGAAAATCTGCAAACCAGGCTGGCCTAAATATGCTAGCTTACTATGATAATTTTCCTCTAGTTTGTTGGAATCGAGTGAATCTCCTTTATTCCT
The DNA here is from genome assembly GCF_000500325.1 of Leptinotarsa decemlineata. Classification (NCBI taxonomy): domain Eukaryota; kingdom Metazoa; phylum Arthropoda; class Insecta; order Coleoptera; family Chrysomelidae; genus Leptinotarsa; species Leptinotarsa decemlineata. Next base: position 118,411 of record NW_019289899.1, read on the forward strand.
TGACCATATACTTTTCTGGAGAGTAAAGAACCTATTAAATTGCTATCATCACCATTGTTTTATCAAATTATAATTTTCTTCAATCTCCATAGTGAATATGAGCAAAAGGAGTAGCAAACTGATGAAATTTGGACACAATTGTCCATTTGTTTACGTGAAACATGATAGAATGTCATCGACATATCTGTACCAATAAAGAAAGTTTATACATAACTTCCAATGGCCTAGAGGAGATGGTTCGTTTTTTTTTTATCAATGCGATGAACCTTATTTGCCTGTATTTTTCAAACAAGTCGACTTGAATCTGTTTTTTAAAAAACTGCGATAAAGCATTGTCAATACTGAGAAGTTCTATATAGGCCAAGACGAGTCATATTTTGCAACACTGGTATGATGAAAAAATTAAAATTTATTATGCAGCTGATATTTGAGCTAGAAGATAGAAATTAAATTTTTCCTATCATTCTTTTAGAAAAAAAATTAACTGATAATGCGAACGTCACTAAAATTTTTTCGGTTATTTTTCATCTAGATCAGAGGGGGCGTGACCCCTGTATAGGATAAATATTCAAAACTAAATATGAATCAAAGTATACTCACGATCCAGTCCTCCAATATATCTCATAGTTATTTCACAATGTCCCCAAACAGCACTAACTATCGGATACAACTTCCTTCCTTTGAGTCCCCTGAACGCGACTCCTAAGTACTGGCCATCCACTACGAAACTAAGCGTACCTTCGTCCATATCCAGCACCACTAGGAATTTATCTGGCACTATGAAAGTCTCGTCAGGTTTTAGTAACGCTGGATAAGTCACTCCAGGAGAGTTCTTCGAATCGTGGTACAATTTATTACGACCTGTAAAGAGAAAAAAATGGATATGTAGGAAAATATGTGACGGGAGGCAGAAAACCACTGATGTTGGTGATGAGCCAGTTTAATAATTCATAGATTTGAAATATAAAGAAATTTTGCTGGTAAGTGTATACTTTACATATGGTTAAGTTTAATGGCATACCAAATGCAATAAAAATCAATCCAAATTTGTCAGAATTCAAAGAGCTCTGCTATGAAATAAAGATATATTCTGTCTCAATTGCTACATCATAAAAATCGCAATTGACAGTGTACAATAACGTGTACAATAACGCCAAAACATTACAATATATTAATTTACTTCATCATAACAGCAACCTAGATTAACAACAAAAGATCAAAAACAAGTTGTTCATATTTCCATTTATTATCTATCTGGTAGTCAGTTCTCTGTTGCATGGAAAAAACTCAAAATAATTATGTTAATGTTGAATTTTGCGAATGAACGACTGGAAGGTCAAAGGAGAACCGTAGACTACACGAAAGAAAGAAGTTCCAAGTTTTTAACTCGTGAAATGACGATATTTACAAATCAAAGGAGGTTAAGTTTGATCCAAAACGAAGATACTCACCTAAATCCCATCCCCATGACGTATCTGTACTCCCCACTAAACTTTGGTAGCCGACAGAATGAAGAGGTGCCTCTGCTGTAGCTACGCCTACTACGGCATGCGTACCTCTCTGCCTTGTCGACCAACACACTTCCCAACAATGCATTCCTTTCGTGAGACCCACTTTTCCTCTAATGCAGTCTGTACTTTGGGCCACCGGGTGCCTGTGGAGAAAAACAAACAAAATTATTTATTGCACTAGCAATTGCAATAAAGTTGCTATAAGAATGAGAGGAACTGTACTGAAATGGTTTAAAGACCACCTAAATAACCGAAAACAAATCACTAAAGTGGATAATGTTTATTCAAATCCTATCATCACAAAATTTGGTGTACCTCAGGGTAGTGTATTGGGTCCTTTAATGTTTTTAAAGGACCCAATACACAAGCCGATATCGGCTTATGTCACAACTGTGATTTCATGAATTTATTCACTGATGATACACTGCTGTCTATATCTCATAAAAGCCTAGATGTAGCTGTAACTAAAATGAATTCTTCTTTAGAAAAAGTTGATCGTCAATAAATTGAAATTAAATATATCCAAAACTAAAGCCATGATTCTAACTACACCATACAAATACAAACAACTCAATATAAACTACTGCCTATTGAAAATCAACGAAAATGAAATTGAACTTGTAACAGAGTTACAATACTGGGCAACGGCTTATCTTTAAATTCACATCACACATATGTAACAAAAAAAATAGCAAAGAAACTTTATTTTTTCACAAGAATCTCCACTCACTTGTCTACTGCTCCCAAAATCACAATATGTAACACAATTATACAGCCACATTTTGATTACTGCAGTACACTGTTATATGGTTTAGATCAAAACAAAATTATGTCATTACAAAAACTACAAAATAGAGGCACCAGAGTGATTTTGAAATGCAACCGGTATATCAGTATAACATTTATGCTGGATGGTCTACAATGGTTCGCAGTAGAAGACAGGTTGTATAAAGCAGCAATGATATTTATTTTCAAAACTGTTAATAATATGCTACCATGAATATTTCTGTGAATTTATTACATTTAGAAGTAGCACACATAATTATAATACATTACATTTGTTAGATTGCATTTTTGCCAAAATGCAATCTAAAGGCCATTGAATATTCGCATTGCCGAGCACAAGAAGCACACACAGCGAGGAGAAACCAGCAAATCAGGAATAGCAGACCATGTTTGGACCCATCAACACAACATCGAGTGGTCCCAAGCTGAGATCTTGCACAGAGATGTATCTCCTTCAACAAACCAGATATTGCCTGTCACATAAAATGTGGGACACCCGGTATAAACAATGATTAGGTTGAACTCAGTCAGTATGAAAACGCCTGAGGAAGTAACTCTATATTGAAACACGTATTAAGGCTATTTTGTAAACTATTCAGTGAAAATCTCACAATGAAGTATCATTCACAACAAATGAGTCAGGTTTCACTGTAAGCGAACTTATGGCTGAATCTAGTTAAGATCCATATAAAATATAAGAATTGAACGAGCTCAACGTCTAAGCCGGGCTTAATTATCTACGGAGAATACGCCTATAAGTCGCCAAGGTGAAATGTTTCACTTTAAGAAAGCTCAAAGCTGATTTTTGTTATAATACATATAAAACATACGAATTAAGCGAGCTCAATTCAGCTTAATTCGTCTAAGGTCTATACGAAGAATCCGGCCAAGGTGAAAGATTCAACTGCAAGCAAGCTCAAGACTGATTTTTGTTAGGATGCATATAAAATTGACAAGCTTAACGGCTAAGCCAAGCCTTATATAAGGTAATTGATCTTTTTAATGCTTTGATACTACATTTAGATGTTGAATTCGTTTTGTCCATTTTTGACTATGAACATTGACAACAAACGACAACAACCTATTCAACACCCTAACCTAAAACTTGTGTGAGAATAAAGTTTCGATGCATCCGCTAGTTAACCCGACACTGAAAAGACATCAAATACAACAGTTTCCACGCATCCGATACACATGTAATTGATCCTACTGGTAGAGAATCACCCCCGCAAGCAACACTTTGAAATAAGAGCTTCGAACTCACCTGTGAAACGTAAGTTTGTCATCTTCTTTGACAAATATGTTGAGAGAGCGGTCGTCCTGGTTCCAACTATACTTCAATTGCGTCTCCCTGAGTGCTGGTGGCATGTCGAGTAACATATCGAGCCGAGGAGGGCGGGCAAAATCCTGCAAACATGCATTTCGTTTAAGTACAGAAAACTGAAATAGCACCATGTTGGAAGAACTGCTATCCAAAAAAAGGGCAATGTTTTTGGTGTCAGTTTGTTTTTACCGTTAAGTGATTAGAAAAAGTAGCTTCCACAAAATAATGATGATGAATATTCTGATCTACCTGGGGAAGACTAGAAGGGTTCTATAGCAACAAATATTGATAATTGACTCAAACGTGCTGCACAGAAGGAAAAAAATAGCAATAGCAGGGTTCGATCGATAGATAAAGTAAAGATAAAATAATTTGTTGAAACAGCTTTCATTTTAAACACTGGCAATATTGTTGAAACATGAAAAACATGCTCGGATAAAATGAAAAAACAGTTTTTTATTATGTTTCGGCTCCTAGATGGGCACCCTAATCAAAATACAGGGACAGTTATTTTGCGGGGTTGTGAATCTAAATCCAGCCAAAACTTGGCTAGCTATGAGCTATCAAAAATTCAATATGGCGTAAATTTCAAATATTTTTCATTTTGCCAACATCATACCTACAGGGCTGAAATTTGGAACGAATGTCTTTGAATGCCCTTTACTTGACTAACCGATACGAGTGCTTCGGTTGGTGTGGGAAATTTATTTTGGTAAGATTCGTTTTTTGCCAGTGGCTTCATTTACACTCATCAAGTTCAAAATCATTAGGTTATTCAAATCATGTTGACCATCTTTATAATAAATGTAAATAACTCCAATTCATCGACATCTAGACAAACTTTGGATGATGACCTCATCGATATAAATTGAAAACAGTAATGATCCCAGATGGGAACAACCTCTAGGGACGTCAGAAGACTGAAGAGGATTTCCATCCATAAACCGAGAAGATATGTTACCATCCACCGTACCAACAACTACAAGTTTCGGTAAGTAATATACTGGATAAACACAAAAACAGAAGCAGATGATATAGAAGATCTTCTCTGGGTAAACTTTTTGGGATCAGAAACTACAAATTTGTCTCCTGGACTGCGCGTCGAGATCAATATGTAAAAAGTCATGCTCGTCAACGGAAACGGTTATATTATGTTTTAGGATTACAGAAAAAGCTTAAGCTCATTAACGACTAGATTGGAACCTTTGGTATGAAAGTTGAATAACTTTTTCGAGATCAATTGCCCTAACACCAAACTGATATTTCTGCACTCGACGCACGTTTCGCCAACAAAGTTAGCATCCACAGGATGCTTAAGCTCATTAGAAGAAAGGATTTCTTCAGGCTGCTTTCTTGGATTTTATGACATTACGTCCTTGGAATCAAACCAGGCGTTGAGGATGAGGAGGATCGACGATACAAGCTGCAGGAGAAAACTTGTAAACATAGCCACTGTGGTGGAAACAGTGGCGGCATGGCAAGAGTTATCATTAGTGGGTCTTGGCCCACAGTTATGAAATCATGTAATGCACGAATTTCTAAATCTTTCTGGACTGACTTCCAAGCAGAAGTTTATACAATCTTGCGAGGAATTTCAATTTGCTCGTAAACGAAATAGATCAACTTAACTGGATACCAAGGTACTCAGAAATCACAGAAAACGAAAAGCTGGGCTGTGAGTTAGATACGGACTCATATGTGGGTTCCGAACTAGATCTGAAAGTACCAAAATCTATCGTATTGGACAAGATCAGAGAAGGAATGAATAAGAAACATAATGAGGACCGACAAAAAACAGGAAAACACGAGAAAACCTTTGCAAAGAGACCGTTCAAGAAAGGAACCGAAGACATGATTCAGTAGGTACTTCAGAAATTAGCTCAGAATAAATACAGGACTCACTGGAAACAGTCCAAGGAGTGGTCAGAGTAACGAATATCCAACAAAGGACAGAGAAGTTTATTGGAGTGGAAAAACGCAGCCAGAATATAACTTGAATATATCATTGACTTTCAATATGATAAAAAAATCTTATTTTTCCATTTTCTTCATATGAATTATTAAGATGACTTATTGGGTAAAATAGATGTCCTGATCAGGTTTCGTGTACCAATCATCATTGTTAGTTTCACGAATATACAGAATCAAGGGTAAATTACCTGCGCCAATTCTCTGGGAATGACCGGTTTATAGGGGGCGGCGGCATCTCTATTAACGGCCTTGACTCCTCCTGAAACCTTCTGGCCCATGCTCATTCCACGAACCCTTCGCCGGGCCGTCTTGCACGGCACCACGGCCGCCTTGTACGCCCTTCGCACCTCGTACAGCCTACCGCCGCCTCCGCCTCCGCTGCCCCCACCGCCTCCGCCACTGCTTATGACCCCGCCGGTTCTCAGTGCGTTGACTCTGATGCCGCTTTTGTATCTGAAACAAAAAAAGAGTCGGTTAAAATTGTGTGTGGCAGAAAAAAAATGAAAAATGGCTGATTAATTACCAGAAAAAATCTTTGAGAATAACAAGAAAAAAACTGTGTAACATTTGAAAATATGTAGTTTCATGTCTACGAAATTGTCATAATTCAGCAAAACTCAGACACCGAATTTGGTACTCGCCCATTTCGTACGGGTACAATTATTTAGAGAAGCACAGTTCAAGCCTACGGTTTTTTATACCCATCTCAACTTCAAAGCAATTTTATAATTTAAAGAAGAATTTAAATGTACATAATCAACCTCGAATATAAAACTATTTAGTTGGATGAGGATTATTATTATCATACAAATATAATCATTGATGCGCATGCCAAATAATGAAGTTTGTTGGGGATCTCTAGTTTTGTTGAAAATAATATACAAGCCATGTTACTAGCTGATAAGGCGTTTTCTCAGCACACGTAACACGCCGATAATGCGTTAACTCAGCACGTGTTACTCGCTGATAATGCGTTTTCTTAACACATGTTACTGGCTGATAATGCGTTTTCTCAGCATATGTTACTCGCTGATAATGCGTTGACTTAGCACGTGTTACTGGCTGATAATGCGTTAACTCAGCACATGTTACTCGCTGATAATGCGTTTTCTTAACACATGTTACTGGTTGATAATGCGTTTTCTCAACATATGTTACTCGCTGATAATGCGTTGACTTAGCACGTGTTACTGGCTGATAATTCGTTAACTCAGCACGTGTTACTCGCTGATAATGCGTTTTCTTAACACATGTTACTGGCTGATAATGCGTTTCTCAGCACGTTACTCGCTGATAATGCGTTTTGTAGCACATGTTACTCGAATATAATGCGTTTCTTAGCACATGTTACTCGTTGATAATGCGTTTTTAGCACATATTACTCACTGATCATGCGTTTTATTATGTGTAGAGAAACCCATAAATATTGAAATAAATTATGTAACGCTATATCCTTCTGAAACAACAAAATTGATAGGGTTACCTATATATTGATTCAGACTTGACTTGACAAATTTTCTATTTGGACGAAACTTGGTATGACACTCAAATTCTTATATAATCAGAAATGATTATTGAATAACGGAATTAGTTAGCTCCCTAACTATATTATTAAAGGGGATCAATACCTGAAGATGAACTCAACAACACTTTTTTATGAACGAGCACATACAACAATGAAAACAGAAATCTGAATGAGCTGGAAATTGACCTAAAATGTGACATCTAATATTTTCAGCAACTTCGTTAGTAGTGTTTTTAGCTGTCGTTTAAAAAGTGGGGTAAAATAAAGACCACAATTACTATACCAAACAAACCAATAAGCAAATGGAGTAAACATTACGTATAATACAGTTTTTTCACAACAACCATCTCGATCATCTGCTCGCTATACCGATAAAACAAACGAGTAAAAAGTAAGTGACGGCCTCCCAAGTTCCCCAATCGCGTGTCAGCTGTGTTTTCCCAACTTTAAACACACACAAAACTATTCCCGTCACTTGGAGCACCCCCACGGTTCAGCGTGCTATTGAAACAGCTGACTGTAGGAGGCAATCAACTGACATGTGTAACATTTCTCCTACGCGGTACACGGAATTTGGGTTGGATTTTTTAGAGATAAATATCGGAGGAGTTTCAATAGTACTGGCTTCAACAATTTATATTCTGATGGGATATCTGTTTCTTCAAATTCATACCATTTGATGTGTTCCTATACTTGTCGATATATTTTATTGTAAAAATCAAAGAAGCATAAGGTTGCCATAATAAGAAAAGTCAGGTTGTAAAATTGATTATTTAAAAACCAACATTTTTAATAAAAGTATTTTGAGTTGTTCTAAGCAAGAATTAATTCCATAATTGATGACCTCGATTTTTTGTTTCAAAATAGTTAAGATGTTCTTGCAGAAATTACTCATTGAACCAAAACACACATCTCTAAAACTAAAGGAATGTAAACTTCCCTATGGTGAAGATTCCATTTTTTGTGACACTTCACAAAAGCTTGTCCGACCTTATGTACCTGAAGCATTCAGAAGAAAAATATTCAATATAATGCATAATCTGTCTCATCCCGGAATTAAAGTTACCACTAAATTGATAAGCGAGAGATATGTTTGGTCAAATATGAAGAAAGACATTAAAAAATTGACTCAATGTCAAAAATCCAAAATTAATAAATATGTGGTAAGTCCCGTAGGTGTTTATGAGGTATTTAAAAGTCGTTTCGAACATGTTAATATCGACTTGGTTGGACTACTTCCTCCATCAAATGGATATACGTACTGTTTAACTTGCATAGATAGATATTCAAGATGGCCTGAAGCTTTTCCTATAACCAATATAACTGCAGAAACAGTGGCCAAGAAATTTTATGAAGGATGGATTTCTCGATTTGGAGTCCCGTTAAGAATAACGACCGACCAAGGAAGACAATTTGAATCTTCACTTTTCAAAGAATTCTCAAAATTGCTGGGTATGCAGCATATAAGAACGACAGCTTACCACCCATCGGCTAATGGAATGATTGAGAGATTTCATCGCACAATGAAGGCAGCACTGAAGTGCCATGAATCAGGAAAGTGGACGGACCTTCTTCCTACAATTTCACTGGGAATCAGGGTTTCAGTAAAGGAACAATTGCAGTGTTCAAGTGCTGAATTGGTGTTTGGAACAACCCTCAGGATCCCAGGAGAACTTATAATAGAAAGGACTGTTCCTTTCACTACTTATCAATAGTTTCATCAAAATCTTAGAGAAAACATGATAAAAATGAGAGCAACGCCTGGAAAAGTATTCTTGCAAAACGAAATATTAACTTGTTCCCATGTGTTCATTAGAGTTGACACTGTTAAAAAAGCCCTTCAAACACCTTATAATGAACCATTCAGGGTGATTAACAGAAACGAGAAATATTTCACTCTATTAGTAAATGGAAAACACAAAAATATTAGTATTGATCGTTTGTAACCAGCTTTTGTTGAAGAATTCGAGGGAGAAAGAACCGGAGAAAGAACATGTGAAGCACAAAAGATACAGAGAAGCACCAAAAAAATTGTTCATTTCGAGTGACCATCTTCACTGGAGGGGGAGTACTGTGGTGACCATTCTGGCTCCTATACCTGTCGATATATTTTATTATAAAAAACAAAATAGCATAAGGTTGCCGTAATAAGAAAAGTCAGTTTGTGAAATTGATTATTTAGAAACCAACATTTTTAATAAAAGTATTTTGAGTTGTTATAAGCAAGAATTAACTCCATAATTTTGTTTTGAAAAAATCACATATGATGACGACTTCACTGGTCACACTGACTGTTTGATTGTGTGTATTCGATAACCAGTCAATTCTACTTGAAAGTGAAATCGATTCAAACCGGCGATTTCTTGATATTACATACAGCCCATGTAACAACCTGTCTAAACAACTCACGGTTAGCTAAATAAACAAAAGCCCGATTTCGATTTACGTAAATCCACTCTAATCTCAAATAAAAACATTGAACTAATTTTCAGTTTCGCAAATACAAATACACACTCTTGAATCACGTAAAGAGAACCAGACTGAACCGGTTGAATTCTAAAAACTCCCCGCAACTGTTTCTCAATTTCAACATTTCGCAAATAAGTGAAAATTGACGAAAAATAAATCATTAATAAGTGAAAAATCTGTGAAAACTTACGCTCCATCGTTGCGTCGGCACGCAGCATTCAAAAACTGTAGATCCATAATCAACTTCTCGCTATCATTTTTTTGTCATGACCGATCAGTTTTCTTATGAATGATCACCGATTATTTTTTTAACGATCGTACCGACCACGGTTTGCCTTATTCGCGGTCGTTTACTGGACTGGTCTCGGTCAAACTTTATTTCTGATACAAAGGAATATTAGAATGTTAATGTTCAAGGATAACTGAGATGTCAATGGCATCGTTACAACAAAACAAAAATTCACGCCGAGGTAAAAGTACACTGCGGCTTCAGCATGGAAGAAATAATTATTGCTTGTCTGCTGAATTAGTACCGAACCTTAAGTACGGTAACGTTTGAAATTGATATTGTGTTACACTTGGCAGAGAAATCAACTTAAGGCTACCCGTACACTTGGAACTCCATTTAAGCAACTTTTCAATAACTAAAAAATTCAATTTTTTTTTATTTTCTCGTTACAAAGTTACTGCCAATCTTCAACTGGTTCAACAGCCAACCGTGTGTATCTTGGAACAACTTGTCAAATCTAGGAAGCGACTTGTAACATTTCACTGACAGAGAAANAGGCATTTGAGGCAAAAATCACCAAAACCTTCAAAGAATTATGCAATCAATTTCTCAGAAATTGATAATTTGGTCCCAAGGAACAACATACTGAAATACTAGATTTATTTGAACTGAACTGATAAATACTCCGAGTAGACTGATATATAATTTTGAATTTCGTCTGAAATAAATAAATGCATTTATTTCAATATTTGGCAAAATTCTATGCATGATCTGAACATCTTTGTATGGACTTGATTTTTTGAAATTGTTTTCTTTATTTCTGTTTTTTAGATTCTCACTTTTTGTATAAAGATGAAAAAGTACAAATTCAAAAACTCTCCCAAAAACTAATGTCAACTGAAAATATATATTTTCTTACAAATTCGTAATCTACACGTCAAATTACGTAGTTGTACACACATTTTTTTTTAAATTCGCGAGTACAACCAATCCGAAATTTTATCAAATTTTTTAAAGTTGATTCAAACTCATAAAACCCAAACGACTTGGCCAACTAAGGTATTAAATCAATGGCGGCACCACGTACAATATATAAATGACAATGCGATATTTTCGGTGGCGGTGGAAACGAAAATGCGCGCGAAATTCAAAAAAATTTCGAAATAATTGTCCTAGATAGGCTGTCATGTAAACCGAACCACAATATTATATATGAAATGAACATGTTTTCAGATGTACTTTTGAATTTTATTTACGCCCAGCGGATTCAACATAATAGCTTGGTAGCAGTGCTGATACTCGATTATAGGCCTTTCATTCACAAAAAATGTCATGCGTCATTATCAGCCATCTTTTTCGTACTGTTTTTTTGCAAACAACCATGGTAAAGAGCCAGCAACTCATGTTTTATTTATTAATTGTAAAAAAAGTGAAAAAAAAAATAGAAGTAAGTCAAAATAATCAGAAAAAAATGTTTATACTCTATTATAATTATGTCATCTGTACATTATTCCTTATTG
>NW_019289899.1:131574-163661 GCF_000500325.1 Leptinotarsa decemlineata
AACGGTTTGGGAAGGTGCAGTAGCTCCTGAATCCTGAACCATATGTAAAACACTGAGTAGGATTGATTATATTGGATAATTATGTAAAAAAATATATACAATAACAAGATAATACACAATTCCTATTATTAGAGATAGTCATAACGAGGAACTCGGGGAGGGGCAGTGTCCTCTGAAAACAGGTAAAAACAGAGGAATATTTAGGAATATTCATAAATGTATGAGATCATACTGGATAATTATACAAAAGAAATGTATACAATAACAAGGTGTTCACAACCCCTATTGAATCTGATAAAATTAGAGAGATGGTTGTCGTAACGAGGATTTGAAGAGAGGCAGTAGCCTCTGAAAATAGAGGTAGAAAACAGATAGATTTAGGAATATTTATAAATTTATGAAATCATACTGGATAATTATACAAAAAAAATATATACAATAACAAGATATTACACAAATATTGTATCCGACAAAATAAGAGGGATTATTGCTACAACAACGGTTTTGTTTGGAAAGATGCAGTAGTTTCTGAACCAGACGTAAAAAATTGACTAAGATTTAGGAATATTTATGAATTTATGAGATTATACTGGATAATTATGTATATACACAAGAACGTGGTATTACACAACTTCTATTATTAGGGAGGTGGTTGCCATAACGAGGGGTTCGGGGAGAGACACTAGCCTCTGAAAACGGAGTGAGCTTTAGAATTTTTTTGTCACAAATGGAACGGCCTGCATATTTTTCCAAGCATTTTTCAATCCAAAAGTCATAAACAACGAATGTATACATCAAACTCAAGAAATACAACTCTTTCGATATGAGAGCGCCAAGTCTCTTGTGCAACATTCAGACTTGAAAAGCTTCTTCGTGATCTTGACCTTGAGAAAACATCATATCTAAGTAGTCATCGTGCTCATACACCATACAGGTACGAAGGTAACTCCCATAGAACCTCACGAGCGGCGTTGCCAGATTGGTGAAAATGTTTCGTAATGGTTTCTCATAATGAAAATGTGAGTGCTGAAAGTAATTTCGTGAGAAAGTTTCGTTTATGAATCTTGTTTTTTTTGTACAATTAAAATGTAAACATGTTCGAAGGTGAATGAAACGTGTTATGTTCTTGTGGTTATTATCCAAAGAGCAGCTAGAAGTTTCATCGCGGTTCTATCATTACACTCAAGAGAAAACGGTTTCGCTGTTTTTGCTTTCCTAAAATATCTATTTCTTTTGATTATGCTCGTAGTTATATCTCACTTGAACACGATTTGCTCTTCATTCATTTCGTGAAGCTCGTATTTTGAATGTATCCACAAATTGTAGGATAACTTAAAGTTTACTGTCGTTAAAGTTCTATTTTCTTTAAAAAAATAACTAGATAGATATTACTCTCAATGGTTTTCATGAAATGTCATGAAGTGTCACGAACTTTATAAAAAATTACCCTCAATATGATAACAAGTATCAAATGACATATGACAAGTGAATACAAACTGTTTCTGTTATATTTCGCTGTCCTATTTTGTTACATATACATATATTCAGTATCTACTTGAAATTGTATATTATTTTATAGTTTATAGTTTAATATGACTAAGAAGCAATAGCTCATATAAGTATTTTGTGTGTTTGTTTTTTTTTAATTGACTAATTCAACCAAGCTTTGTCAATAAGATATGAATCTTCAGACAACAAAGCATATTTTGATTGATTTGATTAACTGATTGAACTGCAAACCCTTGCTTGGTTGTATACTGGCACCCAGGACATATATACAGGGGTGGATTGACCAGAGGTAAGATGTTACTTTATATTGCATTACCATTATATTTTATCAAATATACCATCTGTCATCTTCACAGAATTTCGTGCATGAAGAATATCTTGACGCTCATTACAGTTACCCCCCTCATTCATTTGCCCAGCATACCTCTACAACTCTGCTCTGATTGCTCTTTGAGCAATCAAACATACTTGCTACCCCAGTCGACGAAGCAGACGAAAACTACACTACACAGACGGAAACTAAACACCTTTCACAATGGTCAATAGTAGGGAGAATGTTCATTCATTACAAATGATAGTGAAGTTGATTTCAGTTCAAACTAACAATTGGGGGTTAACACTCTTTGTTTGAAGGTGGTTGACAATGTTTGTTTCGTGGTGTATTTCATCAGTTCGAACTTCCATTGTCTATTATAATATAAATTGATTTGAAATCCCTGGAAAAAATTGAAAAGTATAAAAAGATTAACCGAAAATAACAATTTTATTAAACGAAAACTGAAAATTACAAAAAAATAACATACAAGCTACAACCAAAAATTAATAAAAAAATTTAAATTATGATAAAAGCTGGAAATCGAAAAATTAAAAATTATCATCAAACAAAAATNGAACATACTACTTTTTCGTACCAATATGGTTCGTTTTCCTTTTAAAAAATGCGCAGTTGCCGAACTATATAATTTGTACCTGTATTTACAAACTTCAAACGATACTGTACAGTATGTCCCACTTTTTGTTGTTTTTTTCTGTACAGGGCTCAATGAAAATATCAGAGCACCAAAGTTTGAAGCCGGACCTGAAGTGCGAGTAATAAAGATATGATGACATGGATAACAGCTTACGTATCCAACTAAACTCGTGTGACGTGATCGGATAATACGTCTGCACGTGATTTCTCATGAATGTTACATAAAAATGTAACAAGAAATAGAAATCATAATAGACGTTATTAAAGTTGAACTTGAAATCCGTTCGATCACGATGGATCTCGATAGAAATCGAGAACGCAGATTCACTGTAATTGGGTTCGTTGAATTGTTGTATCTGATTTTGAGTCTCAATCACTGAATTTTTTCCTTGATGCTCGAAGAAAATGAACACGTAGAAAAGTCAAACGAACCACAAATTCGTTTTTATCTGATAGTACGACATATGTTGAATGGGGAATGTTCCTTCTGACGAAAATCAAGTAGTTTTATAAAACAGCTCTAAAACAACACATTTCAAACTTATCATTTCAACCTTCTTACACCGGACGTTTTCTTTGTATTGCTTCTCGCAAGCGGCGCATTACTTTAAGATAATATTCCTTATTGATCGTGTGACCATATGGCAATAACTCCTAATGCACTAAGCCAGGGTAATCGAACAAAACATTGATATTCGATCGAACTTGGCATGCTTTTTTGATGTTGCCTTTCCTGAGCTCCTACATTGGGACGATTGGACGATTTCGTCACCAGTTATGGTAACCCTTTTGAGCAAATCTGGATTGCCGTTGATGTCATTCAACAATTCCGAGAAAATTGCATGAGCCACCACAGTACCACTTGTAAACATTTTCTGACTCAGAGTTCAATCAACGTATGCCACTGTCAACATTTCAAATGATTTTTAGCACTCGATTCCATTTTTTACAGAAAATTTTATGCAAATTCTATGATCCATTTATTTTGGTAGCAGAAAATTGCCAGACACGCAAAACAAATCTAAATTCAATGCCTCTCACCAACAAACTAAACATGCTAAATAGCTGAAAATTTTAAAATATGTTCATGACGAGTGCACTAATATAAAAAAATGCTAATCCAATGTAAGTAGCCCGCAAAATTTGAATATTCATTTTATGTTTCGAACAGTACACATTTTGGAATTTTCACTTACGGATAACCTAAAAAAATGTGATAGTGATGTTCCAGTTATCAAAATTGGTGAAAGAAATAACTTGGTTGCACTTTTTGATATGAAAATTATTAAAATATTGATGTTATTTATATACCCAGGGTTTTAATATTATATGTTGGGAGCTATTGCATTCACAATATACATTAAAAAATCAATTTGATTTCAACATATTCATTTTGAAGTAATTGAATTGTATTTATTGATGAGGAAATGCTGTATTTACTGATGGAAGAAAAAATTATGTTAGTTGTCAAACTTTAAAATCAGGAAAATTTTTAAATTTCCCGAAAAGAAAAGTGGAAATAGAGAGACGACAGCCAGTGCGATAATTTATTAAACTGAGTAGCAGAAAACCGTGTAAAACATTATCGAAACTGTACTGTCAGGAAAATTTTTAAATTCCCGAAAAGAAAAGTGGAAATAGAGAGACGACAGCCAATGCGATAATTTATTAAACTGAGTAGCAGAAAACCGTGTAAAACATTATCGAAACTGTACTGTTTGGATACTTTGGGGGTAGTATCTCTGATCAAAAATTGCGACGAAAAATTTACCTTTCAAAATTACTCAAGAACTATTGTTGACAATATTTCAGGATGAATTTCATTAGCTCCGACTTCCATTGTCTGTTATTATATAAAATGATTTGAAGTCCCTGAAAGAACTAATAAAAAGAAGAATTAAAAAAGAATATCTGAAAATAACAATTGTATTAAGCAAAAAACCTGAAATGAAATAATGGTGAAATAAAATACAAGTAAAAATAGAAACAAAAAATAAAATATTGAAAATAAAAAGTTAAATTTCAAGCCAAGTTACTTCACGACGTTTCTATTGTTAGTATCCACAATCGTCTTCCGGTGATGACTGGACTAATTACTCCGAGAGATGACTATTTATGTGTCATTCGAGTACTTTCACTTATCTCCGCTTTCCTTTTTCCGCTTCACCTGTTTAGTGGGAGATGACCGTTTGGCGGGAGTCGGCAATTTTTCGTTTGAGTATGGGTTTCCATATGTTGCGTATCTCTACGCTAGCTTGGCTGAATACAATGTTGGACAACATGTATGCGGCTTCTCCTTGTGTATGATCTCAGCTTGGGACCACTCGATGTTATGTTGATGGGAACTAACATGCTCTGTTATTCTTGTTTTGCTGGTTTCCCTTCGCTGTTTCATTTTCGGTATACAGATGTTTCCCACATAGTGTCAGTCCTCTTCACCAATATGTCTAAGAATGGCAATTCGTTGTGGACTTCCTTCTCCATTGTGAAAGTGATGGAAGGTCTTACGCCGTTGATGTGTTTCAAGAAGGCGTATAGTTCGGTATTTCCATGGTTCTATATTATGAAGGTGTCGTCAACGTATCTCAACCACACGAGGTTTCTTGTGGGCTTCTTCAATGGCCATTTACTCAAGAACTATCAATGATACGCAAAGTATAGCTATAACGTGGATCAATCAATGCTTTGAATCATAACTTTCAACAAAAGATCTTTTCTTGCTAAATAACCAAAATGGACCTCAAATCTGATCAAAATTCTATAGCAGAAAAGTTGCATAGTATTAATCTTTCTGTCCATTCCCGAACTAATTTCAATGAAAATATTTGAAGCCCACGAGGAAAAAGCAACCCCCATACTTAGAACTAAAATTCAAATTTTTACAAACATCGGAGATGTTTAGCAAAAATACAGGGAAAGAAGCTAATCGTCTGGATTAACAGTCGGTATTTCGAAATTTTCGTAGATGCATTAGTTACGCGAATCGTAGTGATATTCCTTCTTTATCAGAAAATTTCCCATGTCTCGGATATTCCGAAACCGAAGTTACGAAAAGGATTCACGAATGTCGTGACCCGATCGAGATTTCCAAGAAACGAAATCTATGGCAATCCATCAAATAATAAGCGAATGATTCCGATGACCCGTCGATGCGAATCGATTTGTAATTATTTTATGAAATGAGGCATATCAAGAAGAAGTTTATCAAGATACCACGGATCAAAATTATTAGGTAACGGTCCATACCTTTGAATCCGATCATATCTGGTGGTTTGTTCCAAACGGAAAATCCCACAAACACGGAAATGGTAATCAGTTATGTGGAATTATTCATACGCTAGAGAAAAGCAATGATATTTCACCAATTTCTGTATGTCTCTCTCATTTTCAATG
Organism: Leptinotarsa decemlineata; assembly: GCF_000500325.1. NCBI lineage: Eukaryota > Metazoa > Arthropoda > Insecta > Coleoptera > Chrysomelidae > Leptinotarsa > Leptinotarsa decemlineata. Next base: position 137,447 of record NW_019289899.1, read on the forward strand.
GCCGTTGCTTCCCATTCGGGGACATTTGGCCAGGCTCCTACTGTCAATAATTGACAGGAGATCCACCCTGGATTTTTTCATTTTTTCAAAAAAACTTCATTGTTCACTAGTCGCTCCCCCTACGGTAAACATTCAGATTTTCAATTTCACATACATGGGCCCCTTTATGTGGTTATCCATCAGCCGGCCTGGCTACCGGCGTGTATAAAGGAGGCTTCACAATTTGACGTCGTCCACTACCACGGAACACTTATTTCTGGCTCTATTTTGATTTCACATGATATAATATTCATATACTAGGAAGCACCTGGGAATTCATTGTAGTATATGACAATCGAACTATCAATAATAATGGGCTTTCCAGTATTTGTCCTGAAGATTGGCGACTCACGGGCCAGATTAAATTTCAAGCATATACAAAGCTCCTAAAGATTTCAGCTCATTAGACTCAAAATATCGTGTAGAAAAATATATTTCGATGATTTCACAGCACACAAAAGATTGCAATTATTATTAAGAAATAGGGATGAAAAAAAAGGAATTCGGTTTATAGCTAGTAACTCAGAAAATAAAAAAAAATAAATGAAAAAGTGAAGAATGAAGTTCTGACCACAAAAAGCAAGTTTGGTCAGAAATATATTTTTCATGGTGTTATTATACGCAATAAAACTCATACAGATATAAAAAACTCAATAGCACGAAATACAAGGCACAAATAAAAAAATATGTTGCAAAATAGATTGACAATTTTGTACTTTCAAATATTGTTTGTTGTACCATTCTCCAGTAAGTTTTTTGTTTGTTTTTTTTGATGTGTGTGGTACATTATTCCTACCATAAACAGGTCATGTTCCTTGCAACTGATAGAGTTACTATCATCATCATAAATTTAAAAGGAAAAACATTTAGGAGATAGTTTTTTTTGTTAAAAAAAGTGTTTGGCTTTCTTTAATTCACCATCAATAAACAAAAATTTTTCAGAACTGTCAAAGAAAGGAAGAAAAAACTATTATCAAAATAATAGATAAGTAGATAATGAGCAAATGTTTCTTTTAGATACAAACTGAAAGATAAAAAAACTCTTGTCAAACGACTAATTTGACAAGAGCATTGAATTACAGCAATGGAAAAAATTCTTTTGGAATAACTACTTCCATATAAACTTCAATGTATAGTATACATGCAAGTGACATTTTTACCTTTTATCTAGTACATTGTGTAGAAATCCTGTGAATGATATCTGATTCAATTCCTCAACGACTGTTTGGAATACAAACTAAGTAGCGAAATTATTTTCTCGTATAATTCAGTGTTCATATAAAAGTATTTGTTTCGAAAGAATTTTTCTAAATTCAATGTTTATATGAGCATAGCTGTTTCAGGAGGGTTTGTTTTTTCTTTCAGGTTGTGTCTGAAAGTTACCTCTTTGCTTGATCTAGACATCTATGCATAGAGTTAGTCCTATTCATTGCTTCCTCCCTTTCTTAGGAAGATTCCCACTTTTTTCATCAAGATGGAGCAGTAGAAAGCAAAAAAAAACTTTTTTACCAAAAATTAGTCAATACTGAAAATATAACCTTTTCAATTCAAACATAATAATAATAATAATTAACGAGACCCCGGTGTTGCCCTACGCTCCGAGGGATATTGAATCCGTTGTGGGTAACGAGAAGTGGCGAATTTATTGGAACTATTCGTTCCCCATTCTCAGGCTTATACAAGCTAACAAGACTGATGTAGTCCTTCTCGACCACCAGAGCAAGACGATATTTGTCGTGGAGTTTCCAGCTCCTGGCGAGACGAATATCGTCCGAAACTTCACAGACTCTATCCAGATCACTCTGTCAAGATGGTTGTTCTGATTATTGGAGTCAGAATTTGTTTTCTCAAAGTTCAAATTCAAGTGATTTCTCTGAACCAATCGCTGACATTCGAAAACACTGGGGAACACACATTTCACATATTGCAGTTGTAATCACAATTTTTTGAAATATTTTCAGAATACAAACCATTCCCACTATTTTTGAAAAATTCACGTCACTGGTGCGCTTGCAATAAACACATTGAACATTCTTATATTTCATCCAAAATTGCAGATCCCATTCATTTCGATTCATATCCCTACTTAAATTGATTATTTTTTCAATAAACTGCCAGAAACTTAATTCCTGATACCAGGCAGTTTATTAATTCTCAGTTGACTCAGTTGACGTTACAGGTACCTCTCTAACTCAATAATATCGTATTTGTATACCGAAGAGTATAATAAATTATTAATTGCTAGATCGTAATCAAAAAAACCATGCATTCGCCTACAATCTTCAACGACGGGATTAATTACGTTGATTTTTCTTAAGAAATTTCTCTCTATTACATCACAATGTGTGTTGTAGGTAGGCATATATTTAGCAACGTCACTATTGACTAATTTTCTTCCAATTGTACACAATGTCTCAGCCATTCTGCAATGAATAAAGATTGCTGATTTCTTAATTGGAAAGAATTGCTCTTTGCCGGTCTGTAACACCGTTTAAGACAGATGGTTTCGAAAAAGGAGCAGAACTCGAAAGATTTCAGAACGCTGCAACCATCACTTCAGTTCTTTTCACGTTCTATCCTATCATTTGATATCGAAACACCATATTTTCTTGTTCGCCCTAGAACAAAATTACTCAAATTGATTATAGAGGTAAGATATACGAGTGAGATATAGTTTAACATCTAAGAGGCAATTTCTAAATATATTTGGTGCTCTTTCAACTGATATTTTTCATTCGTTTGAAAGACCTACTGAAACCATTATGTGTGGAATATAACAACGTTCAAAATTTGCCGAGTTGTGGTCTGCGAAAGGTTATTTTTTTCCATATATACGTACAGAACTGAATTGAAAATATTTGATGGTTAACGATGAACTTTTGAAAGCCAATTTTTTTGTAGTAAAACAATATAATATTATAGATAATTCGAGGAAGCATTAATGACTCATTATTCACTGCTGTGATTATGGGGTATCATTAAGGTCGGGCAGAGGTATAATGGGTACATTATGCAATAGTCGTGGATATATACTACTAAACGGATGATTGAATTCAACTTCTTCACTTTTTCTGAATCACAAATTTTCGACAAATGACTTTCGATAAACATACGCCAAGTTTATGCTTGTGTGAGTCATATTCAATCGGAAATGAAAAGAATAATTCAAATTTAGGAAGATACTGTACCAGAATATTTTGAAATACCTGTAGAATGTTGAAATATACCGAAGTCGAATGTAGATGCATTTTATGCAGATTACGTGACTAATACCGCTGATTCAGTTCCCTTGGTCCACAATGGATTCATTCGCTATGAAAACGCCGTAGACGTGGTAAAAAGTTTCAGTTTCATTTCATAGTGATGATCCATCGGAAATGAGACATACAGAGTCTAACATAACTGAATACTTTGCAACACATTAGGAAATGTTCTAATAATGCGACCCCATTTAAAAAATCATATACAATTCGCGAATTAATGCAAAACTTTCAAAACAGTCTTTTATTAACGCTCATAAGATATGTTAATTTCAACAGCAACACAACCGAAAATGAGAAATTAAATATTTAAATATTCTCGAAAAACCAATTCACATAGGTTCAGTACGAATACACACATTTTTTGATAATTAAAGTTGAAGGACCCTATTTTAATGAAGATTGAAACGGACAGTCCGATGAAATAGACTCACCAGAATATTTTGGGTAAAATATCCATTCGCGAAGAATAAAAACTCAAAGTCGTCTCCACAATTCAATGTCACCATCAGATGTTAGTGCGGTAAAACCATCAATTAGAATATGTTTCGAACCAATATAGGTTCATTATCAGCTAATATTTAAAATTCTACAGTAGAAGAACAACGTAAGAATAGTTGATACAATGCAGTATAAAATACCTAAATGGAGAAGAAAATACTTACTTCATTTTATAATGGAAAAGAAAAGAAAATTATCACGTGTTACAGTAGTTGTTGATATTTCGTGATATTGAAGAAAAGTTAGGTACAAATGAAAAAAGTGGTAAAAACATTTCAATTCTCTCTTCTTCATTGTGATTTCCTACCACGTAGTAACGGCTACATCCATAAATTCATTTAGTGATATAATTAGACCTCACAAATAATATACTGTTCTTCAGACAATACAGTTCTACCTCCTTATAATTGATGGATCGCACTTTGAAAGGCTGGACCTCGTTAATCATTAGCTCTCCCAAGTTTTGACGTGTGAGGGCTGTAGTTTGTATGGATATGAAAGCAAATCTTCAGAGCTTTTGTTCCAAAATATTCTCAAAGTAGACGCATAGGTACTTACGGTTTTAACCAGAAAGTAAATTTTAAACGACCGTGATAAGGAAAAAAAACCTACTTGTGCAACATAAACAAGCTTGTTCGTTACGTTGAATCTAACTGGTATATTTTCATTATTCATCACATTGTTATCGCATTCTCTTCTTATCGACTTACCATTCCTAGAAGAAAGAGCAGAGTCGAGTTTTTTTACTTTCAAGGTCCCAATGGGATAGACATGTCAAAAGTTTCAAGATCTGGGAGACTTGAATTGGAAGTTGTATTATTTCCACAATTTGTGTGTCTATTGTTACTTTCTGAGGAAAGAATATGTGAAATGTAAACGATAAAAGAATGGATAGAGATAGTCAAAAGATAATCAGTAACTTTGCTTTCTAATTTGCCTTGGCAAAATATATTTCTTTCTAGAAGCACAACTGATAAAGAGATATTAGTTTGAAAAGCAAAAAAAAATTAACGAAACAATATTTCGTTACAGATAGTTTATGGAATGAATTCGGTAATGAATGTGTTTGTGGCTGACATATTTAGAAGAAGAATAAGAACCAACATGTGACTAAAAGAGCAAAATCTAAAATAATTTTGATACTTCCTGTTGCCTGACAAGTAAGTAATCTTAAACAATTTTTCCAAATTTCTTAACCTTAAAATATTTTACACTTCAATTATCATTAAACTTCCTTTTCAATTAGATCACTTACTTTCAGGTGAGCACTGATGATGACGAAAGTCAAAAGCGCTTTGCAAGAATTTTAAAAATTTACTACAAAAACACCTCTTCGATTCATTAAAATAATTTTGTTTAATGTACTAAAGTTTTATTAAAACAACGATAAAAATGAAATAAAAAACAATAAAAATTAATTGACGCTCCGGGGCGACTTCATTGATTCCAGTGGCGCATTTGCTTTTCCAGCTGCAGGAAAACCCGGAAAAACCTGCAGCACCACATCATCTGAAGATCTTGATCTAACAATGTCCTCTCTCTTATAAAACAAAATGTAGGGTGTATCCAGAGGTTCCAATAAATTCAATGCATCGCCAGAACACGTGCAGAACAGAACACTTGACACAACTATCGTCAAACGTAAACCAGTCTGTTTTGTCTTTGACCAAGGCGTAATAATGACCAAATTCAACGCCAGAACCACAGTGAACAATGACTGCATGAATATTATAATAGTGGTCTGCTAGGTTGAAATGTTCATCTATTTCGAACCTTCCAAAGAGTTTCTTGCTTCCGTTAGAGGTTGAGTCTTGTTTGAAAATCATCAGTGTTATTATTAGATTGACTGGTGCCTCAGCTATACTTGTTTCCTTATAACAGTCAGTTAGTTTGGCGCATGTTTGACAATAAAGTCGATCATCACACCTTCCAATTAAAATTATTTTTTGACTACTCATAACGGTTTTTTCGCAGTGCAACTTGATCTTGATTCATCCGAAATGTCGTCAAGAGGAACGTGTACTTTTTTTTACTCATTTTTCGTCATTTCTGATTAGATAACAAAAAATTATTGATTTGTTTTCATATGCATTGTACAGTACTAGATAATACTAAATAATCCGGAAAGATTTGTAGGCTAACACATATATGGCGCTACTAGTATTATATCCATATGATTTTCAGTCAACACTAACCTTCCAGGTTGCACATCTGTTGGACTATTAGTTTGTGGCATAGAATATTTTGAGTGAAACAACTTTTTTTAGTTCGAAGAAAATGGATGAAAAAATTTAGTTCAGTTCCTGAACTGAAAATTGATGACACGACGGCGATAACCATCCCCGCATTCCCCGATTTCTATTTCATCACTGTAACATGACTTCGAATATAATTTTATGAGTCTTCAGCCTATTATAAAACTCGGTTGGTAAAATTTATCCAATACACCAATTATACAGTCCACGTGAACTAGTTCGCTACCAGTTCATTTCCATGTATTATGTTTTTGACCTTTGAGAGTGCCGCCAACTTTAAGTGTGCACAATATCGTACACTTCGACTATACCGCGTGAGCTCAGAATCGACAGAAAACAAAAACGAATTGGTGATTCAAAGCAGTATTTGAAGCTGCTCCACCACAAAAAAACCCGAAGCTATGCGTCGATATGTAACAATGTATGAAACATGGCTCCATCATTTCACACCAGAATCGAAACAATCGTCATCTGATTGCACTTCACGTGGTAAACCGACTCCAAAGCGTGCAAAGAGGCAACAGTCGGCTGACAAGTTATTGGTATCAGTATTTTGGGATGCACAAGGTATAATATTCCTGCCTTTGTTGAAAAGGGAAAAATCATCAACAGCGACTATTACATAGCGTTATTGGAGTGTTTGAAGTACGGCCCTATTCGAAGAGAAAAGTACTGTTTCATAAATCCAATGCACCTTGTCACAAATCAATGAAAACGATGACAAAATTGCATTAATTGAGCTTCTAATTGCTCCCGTATCCACCGTATTCTCCAGATCTGACCCTCAGCGACTTTTTCCTGTTCTCAGACCCCCAAGAGATTACGCGCTGAAAAGAAATTTAGCGCCGACGAAGAGTTAATCGTCGAAACTGAGGCCTGTTTTCAGGCTCAAGACAAAATCTAATATATAAAAATGGATGTTTGTTGGTTGGTTGGTAAGTGATAAACTTCTACATCGCTCAACCGATCGTGATGAAACTTTACATGTTACATGTATAAGTATTTTTTAGGCTATCAATTTTCCTGTAACTCGCCACTAGATGCCGCTGTAGAACATTTTTTTGAAAGCACTGTTCTATAACGCTGCGCACGCCTAAGTTCGTTGATTTTTATTCAGTCAAAACATTGGAACAGCAGCGATACAGCAACATAGTACTTATTGTTACTTCAATTCAGAAGAGAGGGCACCAAATCCAAAAAAAAATCTATATCACATTCCATCATGGCTTAAAATGGGGTTTTCCGTCAACCAACTGCCATCTGAATAAAAAGGGCACCCTCGAATGTTGAATTTATTTGAACTGATGTCTTACTTTTCAACATGCGAGTTCTACCACGTCTCGAAAGATATGCACTTCACAGCCATCATTCCGGAGTGGGCATCGACACCGCATTCACAAAAGTTGTCTATTCAACGAGTATAACATCCATTTTTCATAATTGTATCGGATAAATGAAAATTCGGTGACCACATAATCAATTTGCAACTGCTGGTGTTATGAAATCAACACAAATCAATCGGGACATCTGGAATTCCGTCTATTAAGCTATTGGATGGAGGTTTGTTGTTGAACAACCTTGAACTTGAGATACAACGAAAGGAATTCATGATCATGACTATTATTTTCCACAGGTAAGACAGATAATCACAAATTCTTGGCGCGGGACAAGGAGAATGTTGTTATTATATTGCCGCAATTCGTAGTGGAGCCTTTCATACATTTCTATTTTATAAACGGGGTTGAAGTTAGGTAAACCTAGTATGTAGTATATACAGTGTGTCAATTTGAAAACTTCCCACCCTCAATATCTCCCTTCCAGTACATAATATGAAAAAATGGTCAGACAGGCCAACTTTATTTGCAAGGGGGACACTCTGAATGAATATTTTCAACCCTCGGGGTTCAACCCCCTAGGAGGGGTGGATGTTACCCTCAGAATTTCAAATGGAAAGGGGGNTCTTAGAGGATGAATTATAACAATCCGATGTCACTAAAACCAACGATGTCTGTGTAAACACCATTTTCGTTGGATGTTATCAAACCGTTCAATAACGATATATCTCTTGGATTGGCGTTATAAAACTGTATATATTGAATTGTGAAATACAATTGTGCATACAAGATATGTCAATGAAACATTGTTTAACGATTGGTTTCGGTAAAAAAATTGTGACGTATTTTATAGGTGCAGTTTTTTCCTCTATAACGAGTTGTTTTCCAGAAAAAAAATCATACATTTTCAACGATATAAAAAACTAAAGGCTATTACAACGCATTGTCTAAAATCAGATTATCTCTGTAGAATCATAAAGACCTTCACTAACTTTGTTATAAAAACGAACAACAAACAAGAACAAGTCTTACCTACTTTCAAACAAAAAAACAATTGAAAGAATCATACAAGGTTTGATATCATTTATGAGGTAACAGGTTTTCTGTTTTCGAATTTCAATGGACAATAATAGACGACCTATTGAAACAAAACAATTCGGTGGAATCAAACCCTGGTAAAATAAATATTCTACAAAGTTTGCAAATTATCGTAGTTCTATACTCGTCTAGGAGCAGGGGAGCCCACGATGCAAAATGGGGATTTACTCGAGCGTCAAGCTTGCGGAAATCGTCAGATTATATATTTTTCGTTATCCTTGAATTATTTCCTTCAAAATGAATAAAAATTAGCTACGCTTGAGAATGTCGAAATGACGTTATTTTCTTACAACTTTGCTGCCCTCCCCTTTCTTTACGCCACTCTCAAATTGTCAGATTACTGGAATATACACTTTTTAGCAGGTAATCAACTCACCCTACCTTAATCTGACACGCTCGAGAATTTCTGATGATCAATTTTTTTAACTAATCTGATCCTTTATCTCTCACAGGCGGCCTTGTATATGGGGCTCATATTTGGTGGAGGTACTTAACCGGGTACAAGGTATAGACTAGGAAATGAAAATGAAGACGTGAATTTTTAATTTCACTTTGTAAAAGTGAATACCTACTAGTCTCTTACTAAAGCTTCTGATAAAGGAATAATCTACAAATACTTCAACATTTTCTTTCTTCTCTTAGATTTTTTTCATTTTTCACAGAACACATGACAAGCAGAAAACAAAAATAGGCATTTTCTTAACACTAATCTCATCAGAAAATACTTTTGAAGTAAATCATTTTCAAATCGCCATGATGACCAAATTTTGTAACGTGGTTAACGAACATTCAGTGATAGCATACTATATTTTTTGAAGTGCCATCGTCTACAATTCCGTAATGAATTTGTAATATTAAGCAGCTGTACAAATTTTATTCGTAGCAGGAAAAACCAACTCTCACACATTCACAACAATATTTTTAAAACTTCCACGAAACGAAAATCTCAGTTTTGAAAGTAACATTCTATGATTCATATTTCCACACGTTGAATCTTACGTTTCATAGTTGCAATTCCAAGAATTGTCTATGAATCAGAAATCGAATTACAAGATACGTTATAAAAATGACTAGTGTGGATTTATTTGAGTACACTCAGGAAAATATTTTAATATCACACATACCATTACCAGCGTATTACGCGTCTCATATACCAACAAACGCATTTTCTATTTATAGTGGCAACATTATCTAGGTAGGCATTGAGAGCCAGATAAGGACATTGAAAAAAATTGTATATATTCTTGCAATTCAACCTAGATATCTGTTCTTTACAGAAATTTTGTCGAAAGGAAATTTCATTCGCACATGCAATATATCTTGAAACTATGGAATTGGGTATTTGAATGGCTGGACACATTCAAGGTCCTCAGAGAATTGTGAAAGGCTCTGAAATAATTGTGACAGGAATTAATATGCTCGACAAACAATAAAATTTCGTCGACCCGCTAATAGTTTTGTCATATAAATGGATAGGTCTGTTTTGGAACATGGGAATGTTTTCTATCATTGTTTCACGAAATGTTGGGGCAATAAAGGCGAAATATCAAGTAAAAGTTCACCTTCATTTACTTTGTCAACTCCTACACTCTTTGTTTCGAATAAAACTGCTAGTATACGAGGTCTGGCTGTTAAATAACGAACCTGCGCGTCTAGAGAGGTGAAAAAAACGAGTAGTGCGTTGGGTATTTGGAGATCTTCCCTATTCACGTACCAAAACACATTTTTTGTCACTATTGTAGTACTTGTGCAGTAGCGGTTTGAAACGAACGTGTTATTTTCTCGTACCGAAAACCATGTGTGACGAATCTCGTGCGCGTGTTTTTGAGTGGCAGAGAGAGCAAGGATGTCCAAATCAAAAGACAAGGCAATGCTGATAATTTTTTTTTTACATTAACGGTATCGTGATGACTGAATGGGTTCCAGAGGGTCAGATTGTCAACCAGACTAACTATTCGTCAGTTTTGGCAACACTGCGAGAACGACCCGAATTGTGGAATAACAACTCGTGGATTTTGCAGCAGAACAACGCAGCTGCCCATAATGTGCTATCTGTGAAGAGGTATTTTGCCGATAAACGCACTCCAGTGCTCGAACAAGCGCCGTACTCGCCAGATTTGGCACCGTGCGACTTTTTTTCCGAAGATGAAATCTGCTTTGAAAGGGACCCGGTAAGCGGTAAAGCAAAAAACGGCAGAGCTCCTGAAGGCACTCATCAAAAAAGACTTCCAGCACTGCTTCAGCATATCGTTGAAAGGTCCTTCAGATTAGGTATATATGATTCGAACTTTTCAAACCATTCCTTGGAACGCAACCCGAATCTAAACGATATGGAAATTTTGCACTATGCAGGCAAGGGTTGGAAACTCGATTGGCAGGAATAATAAATAGTAGAATTCATAAACATAAGAATAGCGGATATTATCTACTGAATGACCAAATTTACCTGCTATACTCGCCGGTTTTCAGCCTACCCACATTGTCACCGTTAAAAACATCCAGGTAATGAAGTCATTAAGGGCTGTCTGTTTTTACCTACTGTAGTTGTGCAGGTATATACATGTCCTTGTAGGACGAAAGTGCAGTAACGATAGTTACAATTACATGTGATATAAAAACATAGGAAGTAGTTTCAATTCTCATTTCTCATGATGATTTTCTACCACATAGTAACAGCTACATCCATCAATCTATTATTGAATGTACCTAACCAAAGGCATATAGACCCAGTGTTTGATGGGCTAGTTTATTATTGAAAAGCGTCTAATTTATTAAAAAATGAATATACTGGAGAAAAGAAGAAACATTTGAGTTTCAAATTAACATTTATATTTTCTAACCAATGCCCCAACCTTAGTAATGTTGAGTTTGATGCTGATAAAATCAGTGACCTCCATAAAATAATATACTTTGGCACCATACATATGGTAGACCGATATTAATATTATTATGTGTAACGTTAATATTTTCTTTGCTGGATCACAGCTTTCTCCCAGTATCCAGAAATACTCCTAAACAGGATCATCATGAAAGTACAATGTAGAGAAAATGAAACAAACCACTTGATTAAAAGCCACAGTAGGCATGAAAACTTGAAATTTGGGTAAATTTTCGTTATGTGGACACCCATGAATAAATGCTTGTGTTTTTAAATAGTTTATTTAGTGAAAAAGAAGGCTGTTAGTTGCCCTTTTCTGAACTTTGAAGGGCCGTAACTTTTTGAATAAGGGAGAGCGCCGCTTTTTTCTTTCGGATTCGTAATCTACGCATCAAAATACGTAAGTACAGTCAAAAATTTTTTCAAAATCGCCGGGTGTCCACATAACGAAAATTTACCGAAATTTGTTATGAATCGTAGGCCAGTTGAATAGTATATAAATCGATGGGAATGAGATCCTAGCAACATGCTGGATACACAAAAAGCAATGCTTGAATGAGTATTATCGTTTTCTGTAACCGTTACTCAGTTTAACGAAAATATTTCCCAACCAGCATATAGAAATATACAGCTGGTACCTAGTTGCACAACATCTACCTACCTAGTTTATAAATTCTAGTCAGGTAGGTATTCGTATAACCCATATCTACCTACCCATATGAGAGAATGTTTCTCGGAAACCAAACCGAAAACCTCCGCTCGAAAATAAAAAAGGTGCTTACTTTTTTCGTTTTATTTCAGTCTCCATTTTCACGGGCATTTTTTCTCCTTTGTCCAGCAGCGATACCTCCAGATGAGCGGAAAAACTGTTGAATTTCAAAAATGCACCAACCGTCACTAACCGCACTCGAAAGAATCATACGAGGTGCCCGCAATACGTACTTCAATTGGTACGGAAACGTCAAAAAACGAACAAAACACATACACACGAAAAACAAACGGTTGACATTTGGCGCCAAATGTTTCTTTGTTTGCGGCACGTGCACCACCAACTTTATCGTCGCGTAGTTTTAACGTTCACAGCCGACTGACTACCTCGAGTCGAAACTTTCGACTGCGGTGACGGCGATGTGTGTAGTGGAAACAGTCGACGGTTTGACTCCACACTCTCGGTTCAGCGGAATTGAATACGAGGGTCGTACGATATTTCGCATAATTAATCGAAGCATGTGAATGTTTGTTTCCGGTATCGAACTAAACTGGAAAAAGTATAGGCAAATAAGAGAAAAAGGGGCGGAAGATTAATGGGAACGTAATTACAAATAGTTTTTCTCAAAATCTTACCGTTTACTTCGACAGCGGGGACTCTTGCACCAACATCTGTTATGCGGAATCCAATATCCGTCGCGGGAATCACCTCGGGAGTTTTTTGGAGGAAACTTCACGAAACCTACCCTGTAGGGAAGATGTTAGATACAATGGTTTTTATATTCATAAAAGCCATGAACTCCTCTAAATATGCCTTCATTACAAAAATTTAACAATAATTGCACATTAATTTGGTTTTTTTTCACAAATTTGTTCATAAACAACCATCGCGCTAAACTTATCGTCTCATATGACATATTTACCTATAATCGACTCGAAAATTGAAAAATAATCTATCAAATCATCACTAAACAAAAAAAAATATTGACAATAACGCCTTCAAATGTGGAATCATTTTTAAAGGGGCAGATCAGAAGGTGATGAAATTGATGAAAAAGTTTGGATAATGATCAAAAAATTGAGAAATGAATGTGTCACACCTGTACAATGAATAACATTGTAATTTCGTGATCATGAGGAAACTTTATTTGAAATTTGACGACTTCAGCAATTCCTGTTTCGATAGAAATGAAAACTAACGTCATAATTATAGTGATAATAATGTGAATCGCATCATCTGTGAAATTCAACTTATTTTGTCCAGAATAACTCCGAAAGTGGGATTAGATCCGAAAATATCCAAAAGAATATTGTAAAACCCATCCACTTGCTTTTGTCACTATATAATGTAACTTCATAAAATATACATTTTTGAAAAGGTCATTCAACACATGAGCTGAAGAGTCCCGGGCTTGAAAAAAAAAATGCGTTATTTTTGTTCAAAATTGACTCTATTCATCACCGTAATCTCCATCAAAAGCGACACAATCATCAGCGGCTCTCTAACATTTAAATAGCACTTTTGTAAAACGATTTATCTTTTGCCCCAAAACACTTTTAGCAATAACCTCTTCATTCGAGCAAAATTTGTAACCGGTGAGAAATTTTTGAGACCTGCAAACAGCCAGTAGTCGCTGGGAGCTAAATCTGGCGAATACGGTGGATGTCGGAGCATCCACCGTATTCGGATGCGGTCGTTTTTTTGCCATTTCGGCTTTTAAACGCCCCAATAACGCTATATAATATTCACTGTTGATGATATTTCCCTTCTCAATACTGAGACCATAACCTTTCCAGCCGATTGTTGGGTTTTCGGACGCTTTGGACGAGGTTAACCAATTGCTCTCCACTCAGATGACGATCGTTTTGATTCCGGAGTGAAGTGATAGATCCAGGTTTCATCTATTGTCACATATGGACCAAAAATTCCGGTTTGTTTTGTTTAAACATGGCCAAACACTGCTCAGAATCATCAAGACGTTCTTGCTTTTGGTCAACAGTGAGCTCGCGCGGCACCCACTTTGAACAGAGCTTTATTATAGTCAAATGTTCATGCAATATAAAGCCAACTCGTTCTTTTGATAACCATACAATGTTAGTTAATTCACGCAACTTCACTTGTCAATCATTCAAAACGATTTTGTGGATTTTTTTTTGTTTTCTGGTGTTAACTGCCTCATTTGGAAGTCCACTGCGTTCTGCATCATCCGTGTCTCTACGACCACGTTTGAAGTCAACAAATCAAATTGTTGTTCTGATGGGGCGGAATCCTTACAACACTTTTCGATATTTTTCCCATCAAGATGCAGTGTAAAATTGAAAAACGAAATTGTTTTTGATCCATTGTTTTGAAAATAACAAAAGTTGGGACACTTTTAGCACAATAACACACAAAAATATGAGTAGAATTTCGTAGAATTTCATGAAATTTCAACAGCTCTCTTCTGAAGATTATTATTAACTGAAAAAGTGGTGAATCCATGAAGACTAGTGGCATCTATGTGTTAGGTCCGATACTTTTCAGCCCAGGTAGTATTTCTGACTAATAAATTCTTATATTGAGAAAATATTTCATCGTCCTCTTTATAATATGATAACCAATTTTGTTATTTGAATGTTGAATCAAAGCAATTCCAGAAGTTCAAATTTATAGTTGATTTATGTACGAATGCGCAATGAAATTACGTCGCTGCAGGTAACACATCATCCTATTCACGCAAAGACCCTCGTAAAATAAATGAATGAATGGATATTAGCTTTCATTGTCTTCGGCAATAATGAAACTCAGGAAATATTGCTCTTACTTTCAGTTGCAACTTAAGTAATATAAAGGATATGATTCCAAAAATATACATTCACCGATGAAAAAAAAACCATTACAACAGAAATGTGGAAACTACATATAAATAGAGCAATTAAGCGGTGCTTAGAAAAAATTAGTTTGAAATGAGGTTTTCATTGAATAAATCGAAAGAGAAATTTTAGCAAGTTATGTTCCTATGATAAAAACATTTCATTTGAAATAACTGGAATTTAGTAAAGATGGAAGGTACTTATCAAGTAAGTGTCGAACGAAAACTATAAATGTGCGAACGAAGACTCAATAACAACAATGGATGGAGATATTCACGACATCTCAGAAACATTCAGATGAAGAAGTACGGCGAGGTAACCCTGTACATGTCTAGAAATCCACAGACTTGACATGAAACAAGTACAAAAGAGTGGGAAATTCAAAATTTAAAATTTGTGTACCATATTTATTAATTTTCATAAAACAGACAAACNGACACTTATTCTATTGAATAAAATGTATAATTGATAAATGTATATGTTTATATACTGCTTGTTTATATAACAATTTTATTTTTATTCTATTTTATTTATATTTTACATAATTGTGTGTATTTTGCCTAAATTTTTTTTCTGTACGTGTATATTCTACTTTGTCAACAAAACAAGAGTTTTTTCGACAATAAAGTATATTTTGATTGATTGATTGATTGATTGTGTCCTCTAACTAAGAAGGCCTGGCTGGTCGGCCATGTGGGTACATTATATTGGATTTCTAGATTTGTTCACCTGTCAATACAATTACTTTAGAAGTTCTAACGACGACAGCACCAAAAAAAAAGCGAACGTTGAAACACCATATTATCATCAACGGGGGTTTACTAATTACAAACCTAAACGATCACAGAAACAGAAATTCACCCCCTCCACCTTGCAGGCGGCCAACGCCCAATCTTCCGTCGGCGTCGCGATTTCAGGAACAATACGATTGAAAAATACGCGGTGCAACTTGCTGAAAGCTTCATTTGGTATGTAGGTAACTCCAATGACACAATGCAATTTGAATAATAACTCTATTATTCGCAATTAAATAACTCATTCATATTATAGAGAAATAACCGTCGTCTGGCTTTCCATTATAATTCATAAATGCGTCACACTCCCAGAACGATAATACGCAACTGGATAAACAGGTATTTTGTTAAACGAATTTAAACGGTTTATTAGGTGATGAAAATCCCCTGAATTGGTTCAAATATAACTGTTAGAAGAAAAGACGTCAATATTTTGTCGGCAGGAAGAAGGTGAGCCCACGAATAACTAGAAAAGTAAAGTAAAGTAAAAGTAAAAAAGTTGCTGAGGTATGTATAGTTTTCTGGTTCGGAACAGTTTTCCAAGCTTTTGAGAAGCAGCCTTTGCAATTCCAGCCTTTGGAATTCCAAGACATATTGCTGTCCATTTTAACCCCCAACAAACCTATCGAAGAAAAAAGTCGATTCTTCACGACAATATAGGATATTCAGGACAGTGGTTGGAAACCGATATGCCCCCCAGACACTACCAGAAGGCGAAAAACCCACAAAAAAATACCATGGTTACTGTACGGTGTCCAGCGGCTGGTGTGATTCACTAGAACTATCTGCAACTGGGCCAAACCATCCTATAGTGAGGAAATCGACGAAATGTACCGAATAGTGCGTCTGTAGCAGCACTGGTCAACAGTATAAGTAAGATCCTGCTTCATGACAACACCCGTCCGCACGTTTCACAAATCACCGCCCGAAAATTAAATGAATTGAGCGTCGAAATTCCGCCCAACCCACCATACTTCCAAGACCTCTAGCCTCTAGTGTTCATCTCGAACACTTCGATAACTTTATCACCGGTAGAACTTTCGCCAATTAGAACCAGGTAAAAACGGCCGTCGTCGATTTCATCGAATCCCGAGCATGCAATTCTAATGCTGACGAAATTAATCGACCTGTGTACGTAGGCAAACGTGCAGTGATTCAAATGATGCTCCTTTCGATTAAATTGATCAATTACTCACTGAGCTATACGAAACAACCTATTATAACTTTTTATTCATTGTTTATCTCGCAAACTGGCGTCAATTCCACTAATGAGTGTTACAAACGTACAGAAAAGCTAGCATCGAATTCAATACTGATTTATTCCCAGAAAAAAATGTTTATTTCAGATGTATCCAGTCTCACCTTCTACCCTATCAGTATTCAAAGAGACTAATCATCATCACTTTTTATTATTATCAGTATACTAAGTCATAAAAGTATTTTTGTCAGCAGGTAATCCCAGCACGTTCTGTCTTTTGAAGTATTAGTGCGTTAATACATTCTTTGCTAGAATTCTATATTCATCTACTATATTGTGTAGCATTCCTGTGAATGATGTCTGATTCAATTCCAAAACGAATGTTTGGAGTACAAACTGAATAGGAACGAGTGTGTTTTGTAGAATTCGATGTTCACATTTAATAAAGTAGTTGTTCCGGAGGGCTTTTTCTTTTAGTGTATGTCTATAAGTAACTTTTATGAATTATCTAAACACCTCTGTAAATAGTTTATTTCAAATTAATTGCGTTCTTCCTTCCTTCAGAAACTTCTCATAATTTTTCATATTAAGATGGAATGTGAAATCAAAAAGCTTTTTTCTCAGAAACTCATCTCTCCTGAAATTAAAACCCTTTCGATTTGCAAATAAAAGATTGTATTCAGAATCAATAAATCTATAGGATATTATGAGTATTAAAAGATTTGTATTGACATTTTTAGGGTCATACCTAGTGTACAGCGGTCCACTAGACTGGAAGAGATTAAAACTTATCTTGTAGATCCTCCAATAGTTCGTTGGGTTCGACTAAACTAATTAGACCTGCCCAAATCGAATGACCTGTTCATCAGTTAGTTGAATGAGAAGTGTCTTGGTGTTCTGTTTGTATGTGAATTGTTAACGTGTATGATGGAGGACATATAAAAACGTGAGACCTTCCCGAAGGTGTTATAAAAAATGTCATCGGTAAGTCAAATGATTCAAGTTCTCCCATCTCTTGCATATATATCTCAAAAAATTATCCAAGCTCTCATAGAAAAAAATAGTATTTCCATTTCAGTGAATGATTAAATTGAATGCGTATTTCACTAACGTGTTCAATGAATGTGATGAAGGTAAAAAAATATTTTAATTAGTTCACATTTTGATTATATTATTTGGAGAAAGATAAACAGTGAAGTGAGCGGTCAGAACAAATATTATACAGGGTGTAACATGAGTATGTTAAAATATTCAACTGACGTATTCCTGAGACAATCTTAAGGAAACAAGTCTATATAAACTTGTGTTTGAAAATGCTTCGTTTCGGAGATACAGACTGTTGAAATTGTATTTTTTTGCGTTTTTCATGAATAACTTTTGCAAAAAATAAGTTATTCGCAGGAAAATTGATACCCAGAGTTTTTTAACGTGAAAAATTATAATTTTGTAAATAATTTTTATGTATAATCTAGAAGGCGCTGCGTACGCTGTCATAATCTCCGAAACGAAGCATTTCCGGACACAAGATTATAAAGACTTCTTTCTCTACAATTGTCTCAGGAATACATCACTTGAATATTCCCACGAACTTGAGTTACACCCTGTATAGGTTTTTTCCATAATTAAAATTCCATATTCAAAGTAATTAAAATATAAATGGTTTTCATTCACATATTTGTCCTACATTCATACAGACGTAAAAATAAAGAACTGATAAAATTTGAAGACCATGTTTTGAAGCAGTTCATTTGGAATCGCCTTCATTAGTTTCTGACACAGCTAGCTGGTCTAACAGTCAACATTTTCGCTAAGGTCTTATCGTTTCTACCTTGCCGTGCCGAGCTCGGCTCGAACCGAGCTTTGAGCCAAATCGAGCCGGTCCGCGCTTTTGTTATTCATTATTTTCCATATATTGAGAAAATACTAGAAAGCTGAATTTTTCAAAAGTTCACTTTCTAGGGGACGAAAAAGAACCTTCACATGTCATATTCGTCATTCTTTCCGTTAAAAACATGAACTTGGTAATGAGCCTCTTTGCTGGATAGAAAACTACTCTTTCATTGGGGTTGAATTGCTACCTCAAAGAGAACGAGAGGTGAGCTAGACCTTCCCGCGGTAGGCTACTCCTACCAATTCCAAAATTAGAAACACGAAAATAGGTAACCAAAAAATTTTTAGTCGGATAGAAAAGGAAACATCGATACCGAAGATTGTGAACTGAATAGCTGGAAATTGTACGATTTTTAAGGAGACACAAAAAGCGTTTCGATAAATTAAGTTGTCGTTGTATACACTTCAGTGCTGTCAAAAAGATATTGATAAACGTTTTCTTATTAATAAAAGCCACCTTAATTTTTTACCTTTTTATTTTCATTGCTTAGAAATTCTGAAAAACAAATGCATTGTTCATGAGACAATTGATTAACGGTAATGGTTCTGAAAAAGAAAATCTATCTTGAAAAATATTTACAGCTGAAAAAGGCATTCATTAATCATCTATTTAACTTTTCCTCTAAATATCAATATTCAGGAACCATTTTCATGAAAAATCATTTTCTTTTTTATTTTGTTTTTCTCTATTTACTTATCAAACAAATCATTGTAAACATACACTGTGTCCGTAAAGTATGGAACAAATTCATTTTTAGCTAAACAGGTCATTTTAAGAAATATTCCTGAAACACGTCGATTTTTGATGTTAATTTACCGTATTTTAAAATAATAATCTAATATACAGGGTGAATTACGTTCGAGTAATGACGTCACCGTCTTTTTTTTTAATGGAACACCCCCATTTTGTCTCAATTTTCGGATTACTCTAGTTAAGCTGATTCCAAAAATGTATCACATATTGATTCCAATTGGTACAGGGTGGAAAAAAATACAGTAGTTGTGTGTGTGTTAATAAAGTAACATTCTTTATTAGGTAAATTAACAATATTATCAAAAATACTTATTGTCTAGCGGCAATTGGTTTAAATGTAACACCCCGTAGTTTGCTACATGTTTAGAGTAATAAAAATGAGCTGTTTCCAAACATGTTTNCATCAAAAATCGACGTGTTTCAGGATTATTTCTTAAAATGACCTGTTTAGCTAAAAATAAATTTGTTCCATACTTTACGGACACAGTGTATAGAATTTCATGTTATATTTTTATGGGTAAAAATTATTATCTGCTGAGAACAACTAGAGAAATTTGTTTGGTGCCTTATCACCATCCTTCTATAATGTCAAAAGCAGTCGTAGACGAATCCAGGAAGAAGATTTAGTAGCTCTACATAAGCCATGATTAGGTAGAGTAGCATGAATGGGTAGGTAGGAAAAGTTATGACAGAGAAATTGATGACAATGACGTTACGTCTTCTCTCTCTCTTATTTTTAATGGTCGTTGCTTCCCATTTGACCAGGCTTCTTCTATTAATAGTCAACAGGGGCTTCGCCAGGAGGCGCAGCGGTCTTGCATCTTGTATTGCAATGCTGCCACCCTATTTACTTTATAACCCTTTTTTGTTAAAAAAAACTAAAAAATAATTACATAAAGTTCTCCCCCCTTCGGGAGACCTTTTGGTTTTTTCTTTCACATACACTTTTCATTTGTTAAAAACCTCATGACCTCATCGAATCTGTCGACATCCAGCCTGGTTAATGGCATAGGGGGCCGCCAGTCCTCTAAATTGGTCATTCACTTCGATATTCATAAGATCGTGCATTCCATACTTTATTCCGAGTTTTATTCATTTCTAGCTGAAGCAATGCTCATCTTCTCGTAGATTATTGTCATATGAATCATACATACTATAATCATGTACTATCTGAATCATAGTTACGCCTTCTCTCTCTTTCTCTCTACTTTTTTTAATGGCCGTTGCTTCCCTTTTGACCAGGCTTCTTCTGTTAATAGTTAACAGGGACTTCGCCGGAAGGCGCAGCGGTAATGCTTTTGCAATGCTGCCACCCTATTTACTTTATAATCCTTTTGTGTTAAAAAAATTAATAAACAATTATATAAAGTTCTCCTCCCTTCGAAAGACCTTTTGGTTTTTCTTTCACATACACTTTTTATTCGTTGAAATTTTGTTTTGAACTGAATACCTCATCGAATCCGTCGACATCCAGTCTGGTTTAATGGCCGTTGCTTCTTTGAACAGGCTTCTTCTGTTAATAGTGAACAGGGGCTTCGGAGGGAGGCGCAGCGATCTTGCCTTTTGCAATGCTGCCACCCTATTTACTTTATAATGCTTTTTTGTTGAAACACGTATAAATAATTATATAAACTTCCCCTCTCTTTCGAAAGAATTTCTGATTTTTTCGTTCACATACATTTTTCGTATGTTGAAATAATATTTGAAATGTTGCCCTCATCGAATCCGTCGACATCCAGCCTCGTTAATGGCATATGGGGCTGCCAGTCCTCTCAATTTGTCCTTTTCTTCGATATTCATATGGAGACTTTATTTACTTTAACTACACCTCTCTTATGGACTCCACTCCGACCACAACATTCAGGTACCATCATCGGTCGTTATTGGCACAACCGTCCTTTGTTGTGGTCGGAGAGGAAGTTCCAGTTACGTCTTGGAAACACGATGAAAATTTTGCCAACGACCTACCTACCCATTACCAAACCAACGCTGAACCAGTTGTGCTACAGATCTTTCTATCAGACAAATGCAAAAATTTTGAATAGATGGGTAAGCATCAAATCTTAGACACACTAACCCGTGTAAACAAACATCATTGAAAATTAATGAAGAGATCAAATGAGGAACGCGGCAGAATATAAAATGAAAGACTTGGTGAAGTCATTCATTTAAGATGCGTTTGATACCTGAAGCATAAAAATAATGTAACTGTATCTTCCCAAAATAAACATTTCACAGATGACGGTCATATTCACATAATCTGAGTATAATTTTATTGCAATCATTAAATGACGGTCTTCAATTAACGTCAGTTTGGATTTGAAAATGCTTGATAAAGCTTATGTTTTCATGCGTATGAAAACGTTTTATAAAACGCTTTATAAAAACGTTTTATAAAACGCTTTCATACTTATGAGAATGCTTGATAAAGCTCACGTTTTCATATACACATATATGTTTATTTCCAATTATCAAATATTCTAAGATACCAAAACTAATACATTCATGAAGAAAAAAAACGACAGTACTCGATAAGTGACTCAACACTGGTTCCGAGATATTGATTGATATAGCTTCCGTTTTTATTTGTATGAAAACGCTTGATAGAGCTTACATTTCAATACATATGGAAACGCTTGATAAAACGTTTCCATACGTATGAAAAGTTTGATTTAAGAATACGTTTTCATACGTATGAAAACGATTGGTGAAGCTTACTTTTTCATATACAAATACACGTTCATTCTCAATTATCAAATACTCAAAGATACCAAAATTATTACATTTATGGAAATAAAAAACCACGGTACTCGATAAGTGGCTTAACACTTAAAGCTAACGTTTTCATACGTATGAAAACGATTGGTAAAGCTTACGTTTTCATATACAAATACACGTTCATTCTCAATTACCAAATACTCTAAGATACCAAAATTATTACATTTATGGAAATAAAAACCACGGTACTCGATAAGTGGCTTAACACTTAAAGCTAATGTTTTCATACGTATGGAAACGATTGATTTAGCTTACGTTTCAATACTACCTATGGAAACGTTTACATACTTAAAAAAGGTTACGTTTTCATACTCATGATAACGCTTGCAAAAGCGGAAAACGTAAGCTTATACTACTAAATTCTATTCTCGTTTCTACCTTATCTCTCCAACCTTCATGATAGATATAACAACAACTTTCATCGTGAAACACTACAAACACTTTGCTTCTCAACTTGTAGCTACGGATTAACTCTCAACAATTTGCATTATCGTTCAACGGTAATGAGGAACGTTTAATATCGAAAGCTCATAAAGCGTCGCGTCGCACCATTCTAAATAATTAATTTATAATAATAGTAGTGACTGCCTCCCCATTATCGGACCACATGGCCGCATACACAAAGAGATACGTTATTACAACAGATAATGGGATTGCGATAAAGTTCACCTGTCAGAATCGAAGAGGAGTGTGTCGGAAATTGTGTTATCATTAAAATGTTGGGTAAACGTAGCGAGCGAAAGGGAAAAACAAGATCGTATCGGAAGTGTCGAAATCATGCAACAATATATTTGCAGACGTCTTCAGCTTCTTTGTCTCTCCGGATATCTGGCTGGACAACAACATGAAGATACGCTGTCTCTAAACAAGTTAACATCATCAGGAGATGAAGAACACCAAATTTATACATATATGGTTTGTTGAAAAAATAAGTGAATTTTCATTCTTCTCACCAACAAACTGAGCATGCTCAACAGCTAAGACGAGTGTACTTAACATAAAAAAAACTCTCTTATCGAATTTAGGTAACCCGCGTAACATTCACCTTATTTTTTCAACAGACCTCGTATGCATCATTACCTCAGGAAGAGGGGGTCATCAAACAGGTATATCTTCGTTGAAATATCTTATGTATGTCAACTTAAAAGTCACCTTATCACTTTGCACATTATACATTTAACCCTGCGTAGGTCGCGCTCGATCTCTCAGATGTATGACGCATGTGTTTTCAAATTATATCTGTAATTCGCCGAATTTTAAACTGTGCTTCTTGCTATCTTGCTATATGTGTTTCTTCTATGCATTCATGTGGCTAACGTTAGTAGGTCTCTGCAGTGTGACTTGTAAACAGCTGATTCCTAACCTCTTGTTGTATTTACATCTGACAGATACTGCGCGACCTTTTGTGTGACACTATTTGACGTCTGAAAATATGGATTCTAAGAGATTATTTGATCTTACAAACCCTGATGATGTTGAATATTTGACACAGTTTGCGTTTCAAGATAATGAAGAACTCATAAACAATGAAATTCTGGACGAAAGTGATTGTGATGAAGATGATATAATTGAAACTGAAATTCTTCATTCGGACATTGANAAAAAGCATTCTCCACAAAAAGTAGATAACATCAGAAAAACCTGCAGACCGTGCTATTCAAAAAGTAAAACAAGAAGACTGACAAAGTACAGATGCCGCAAATGTGAAGATTATTTTTGTTTAGAACATGCCACAATGCTCTGTCAAAAATGTTTCGATGAGGACACTAATCAAAGTTCAAATTCTGACTGAAACGATTATTTCTGATTTTTGTTATGTTTTTCTATTCAAGCATTATTCATCACATGTTATGTTAAACGTATATGGTGTTCTACCTTAAATCATGTTTTTATTTTATTATAAGGTTAAGGTTTGCTTTTATGTTTATATAAGAATTTATTAATTTATGTTGACTTTTTCTAATAAATTAAAGTACCTTATATTTGTTTTTGTTTTCATTAATACGACAGTAGTTCGATAGAATATCATTTTTAAGTTCATACATCTGTGACATACCGCGCGACCCCCTATGATCCACAACAACACGCAACCTACGCAGGGTTAAAATAACCGAAAAAACAATATTTCTATTGAAAAATGGCTACATATGTCCAAAATTGTGTTGGCAGATCTTAACTTTGACTATCCAGGTCAAATTGATCTCCTTTTGAGCGCAAATATATTTCCAAAAAATATTTTACGAAATAAAAATGAGGAACAGTATTTGGTTATGTTGTAATGGGGTTTAACGGTGACGCTTCGCTTTCACCAAATTCATTTTTATTTGTAAAATCGATTATACCTACATATACAATATTAAAACATTTTGGCAGCTTGACAGATTTCCTTTCCGAGACTCACCTCCTGTATTTTCCCGAAGTAGATTCTTGCAATCAGGAGTTTTTTAGCCCTTGAAAATCGTTTACAAAAACAACCACTTATATATATAAAGAGTATTGTTCATTTATAAGAGAATACTCAGACCTACAATCTCATGTTGCGAACAAAAAAGTGAATCACTATTTTTTTCCAAATTATTTATTTCGCCGTGTGAACTCTAGACTGTTTGGTAACTTTGGTAAACTTTCCGTTTTCTTGTGGAATCCAGTGAAGTTGAAGAAATAACACTTTTTAGCCTTTTTAGAAGCAGGAATTTGTGCCACAACTATTACAGTCCACTCTTGTTTCATTATTTTTTCGAGTATTCGAAGACGCGACAAATTAAAGCAAATAATTTCATTATTACGTATTATTGATTATCAATAATGATATCCACTTTCCAAGTTCAGTATCTAAAGTGAACTCAATTATAATTGTTTATATAAGGAAGTATTCAACATTTTGTTGGTGAGTGAAGAGATGTTTTTTTTTACCGCATATAAAACTCGCCCAAAGTCTTACTATGAGATAGCTTCTCAGGAGTGTATGATACTACGAGTGCAACTTGTCCAAAGGAGGAAGTGGGAAGAGCTTTCTGTATTACGATATGATCCCGCCCACTAGATGTGCATTGGTGAACGCGTTACGTTGTAAAAGTAATCTCAAGGTGTATAGGTCGGTAGTACAATGTGCAAGATTGTACATCTTGACAAGCCTTAGATTCCATCCTCTCTGTCAGGGAACGAGCAGGTAGTGAGAATTCTCAAGTCTCCTAGATTTGACAGCTGTTCGAGTCGCGGCTTTGTCAAAATCTCGCAATAGATTTGCAGATATAAATTAGAAGAACGAGTCTATCAGAAATGACTAATTTTTTCGGATATTATTATTTTATTGAACAGAAATCATTTTCATTTATTTTTTATACTTCATATGGAGAGTAAAACAACATTCAATGGAGATGCCATACAACGTAATAAATTACATATTATAGTTCACAAGTATCATTCGATTCAGTAGAACAAAAAAAAAAATTTGTTTTTTCAGGATATCTCAAACTAATGCAGATATTTAAAATTTGAAAAAACATCCTTGAAGAGCGAAAAATTTTCAAAAAACTATAGCACCAATATTCAAATATGGGAAAAATAGCAATAAGAAATTTGTTAACCTGAATTTTAAAGAATGAAAAAAAAATTGATAAAAAATGGGTACTGAATGGGCAGTTGAAAAAACAATAATACTCCAGCAAAAAAGGTTTGTCGCAATTTTTCTTTCGAATTATCCTTTTTTTCAATGAATATTTTTCCCAAATTGATAATTTACATAAAACCTTGATGATTTTTAATATTGAACCCTGAATTTTTTTCCATTTTCGATCTCATTCTTGAAAGACTTCATGTAAAAAATTAACAATTAAAGATATTGAAAAATTAAAAACAAAAACAAAGCACTATAC
>NW_019289899.1:164330-191652 GCF_000500325.1 Leptinotarsa decemlineata
CGATATGGAATTGGTTCAGATAATTTCATGTTATATTTTTATGGGTAAAAATTATTATCTGCTGAGAACAACTAGAGAAATTTGTTTGGTGCCTTATCACCATCCTTCTATAATGTCAAAAGCAGTCGTAGACGAATCCAGGAAGAAGATTTAGTAGCTCTACATAAGCCATGATTAGGTAGAGTAGCATGAATGGGTAGGTAGGAAAAGTTATGACAGAGAAATTGATGACAATGACGTTACGTCTTCTCTCTCTCTTATTTTTAATGGTCGTTGCTTCCCATTTGACCAGGCTTCTTCTATTAATAGTCAACAGGGGCTTCGCCAGGAGGCGCAGCGGTCTTGCATCTTGTATTGCAATGCTGCCACCCTATTTACTTTATAACCCTTTTTTGTTAAAAAAAACTAAAAAATAATTACATAAAGTCTCCCCTCCTTCGGGAGACCTTTTCGTTTTTTCTCTCAAATACACTTTTCATTTGTTAAAAACATCATGACCTCATCGAATCTGTCGACATCCAGCCTGGTTACTGGCATAGGGGGCCGCCAGTCCTCTAAATTGGTCATTCACTTCGATATTCATAAGATCGTGCATTCCATACTTTATTCCGAGTTTTATTCATTTCCAGCTGAAGCAATGCTCATCTAAGAATCTTCTCGTAGATTATTGTCATATGAATCATATATACTATAATCATGTACTATCTCAGTAGAATAATTATATCCGGGTAAACATTTTTTCTGCATACCTCTAAAAAGTGTCTGATTTTTGTTTCGCAAATAATAAAAACAGTATAATAATACGTTTCTAACCCGAATCATAGTTACGCCTTCTTTCTCTTTCTCTCTACTTTTTTTAATGGCCGTTGCTTCCCTTTTGACCAGGCTTCTTCTGTTAATAGTTAACAGGGGCTTCGCCGGAAGGCGCAGCGGTAATGCTTTTGCAATGCTGCCACCCTATTTACTTTATAATCCTTTTGTGTTNTTCAATAGTTCTTATAGATTGAAAAACATTACATGTAGTTTTTGGTAATAAATTGTTATTGTCGAAATTTTTTTTTCACTCCGTAGCTACCAAAAAAATCAAAAGACAAAATATCCTCAGAATAGACCAAGGAATAGCCGCTTAGATTTTTGCCACATGTTCAATGAACACCCTGTATAATGAATAAAAAAGGCAATGTAGGTATTAATAGTTTCGGATGGCGAATAGTTTCAACTTCGAATGACAAAAATACACCGATGGACTTGTTCGCCATTTTCGAGGATTAGTCTTGCTATTGAAAATTTACACAATTTTATCAGCAAAAAAGGTCTGACTGATAGCATGCCCCGAAAACATGCACATTATTTTGTGGCAATTTGTGTTTTTTCCCAAAAAACTAACAATAGATTAGATAAATAGATAGTACTTCATTTCCAACAGGTGTATATCCAATTACAGAAAATGTTAAAGAAAATAAGCCAAAAAAATAACATAATTAGATTCAATTGCATGACAGATTATAAATCAATCAGTCTTCACATCGTTGATATAAAACATAAACATATTTTCAAAGAGTTGAAGATAAAAGGTTTATTTATAAAAAGTATATATTCATGAAGAACCTCCAGGAAACTTGGAAGTCAACTAATAATATTGTTGAAATGTATTTTTCAAATTATCCTCCAAGTCGAATCAAGGATATCTTTATCTATAAAGTCCTTCGATTTAATGAATATTTTTCCAATTTTTGCTTTCTATATTTCAAGCGGGACGGAATTAAGTATATCGTTCAAACATTACGTATGAGATTTACACAAATAATCAGTTTTGTGCGACTTCATTTACAAGACGTTTCGACCTGTCAAGGTCACATCAATGTTGATATGCTGAACCTAACTGTCCTACAAAGAACCAGCCTGAAATGGGAGGCGATGACATGTTGAAGCTTGTCTCTACCCTAGTTCATCTTTGCTAAATTCGAGGATAGATTCTTTTGCTGATCCCAAAGATGGCATCTTCGTAGAGAAGTCAAATTAGGTTATTCATTTGATGAATACATGCCTCTAAATTCCATCAAAGAGAAAATTCAAGGAAACATGGATTCATTAGTCTTCCCTACAAAAAAAATGTTCTGCTAGTGTTATTGATGGTTTAAGCATCTGAATAAATATCTTTTAACCAGTCAGAAATGCCTTACATGAATATATGTTTATTTCCAATTATCAAATACTCTAAGATACCAAAACTAATACATTCATGAAGATAAAAAACGACAGTACTCGATAAGTGACTTAACACTGGTTCCAAAATATTGATTGATCTAGCTTGATAGATAGAGCTTGATAGAGCTTACATTTTAATACATATGGAAACGCTTGATAAAACGTTTCCATACGTATAAAAATGATTGATAAAACTTACGTTTTCATACGTATGAAAACGATTGGTAAAGCTTACGTTTTCATATACACATACACGTTTATTCTCAATTATCAAATACTCTAAGATACCAAAATTATTACATTTATGGAAATAAAAAACTACGGTACTCGATACTTAGTTCATCTTTGTTATATTCGAGGATAGATTATTTTGCTGATCCCAAAGATGGCATCTCCATAGAGAAGTCAAATTAGGTTATTCATTTGATGAATACATGCCTCTAAATTCCATCACAGAAAAATTCAAGGAAACATGGATTTATTAGTCTTCTCTACAAAAAAATGTTATGTTAGTGTTATTGATGGTTTAGGCACCTGAATAAATATTTTTCATCCAGTCAGAAATGCCTTACACGAATAAAAAAAAAGTGTAAATGAAGTCGGACCTGTATTGTAATACATAGCTGAATTCGTTATTACAATTGTTACAAAATTTAATGAAAAAAATTATTCCGTATTTGAAAACTTGAAGTTGTTGATGAAATCTGATGAACGATGTTGGGATAAATTACAAAATTGTAATACATTATTTACGTCATTCTAAATTCTCAAGCAACCTGACAAGAACTTTATTTGAAGATACATTTTCAAATCATCAGCATACAACGGAAATTTGGCATTATTAAAACATTGTTTATTGTTATCAATGTATATGATGAAAAATAAGGGCCCAGGATGGGACCCTTGTGATACTCCAGAAGGTGTTGGATGTAGAATAAAGAAGAAGAACAACAGGTTAGCCATAAATAACAGTACGTGATAAAACACTT
This sequence comes from Leptinotarsa decemlineata, assembly GCF_000500325.1. Lineage (NCBI taxonomy): Eukaryota > Metazoa > Arthropoda > Insecta > Coleoptera > Chrysomelidae > Leptinotarsa > Leptinotarsa decemlineata. The sequence goes on from NW_019289899.1 coordinate 167,528, forward strand.
TTTTTCCGTCGTCATGGTTATGTTATCAGTTGTAATTATTATTGTTGTAATTATTTTTGGGTAATCCTTGGAGATATTCTGGTGTATAGGCCGAATAGTTTACCTCCGATAGTACAAAATAATTCCATAACTCTCGCTGGAAACTATCCCCATAATAACCTAAACTACACAATGGAGAATATCCGAAACACATCGATGCAACCACAGTCGTTGATCAGTCTCTCAAAAAACCACCATCAGCAGCAACTCAATTGAAACTACGAGCACACAATGATTTACAAAAAAACATTTCTTAGTCAGATAAACAAGAAAACAAGCATCCCTCCCTCGTGACGCTTCCAAGTAGACTGAAGTTACAAGGGATGGTGCAGCTTTACGTATTACATTCACTACTGGAGTAGTGGCAAAAAGACAGCGCTTCAAATCCAAAGTGGAAGGAAATGTAGGCGGTGTGCAGACAATTTTCTAATAGATGTGCCGAAGCCTTCGAAAAATGTAAAAAGTGAAAGAAAATAGTAGTAGTAGGATGAAACCCATTGGAAAAGGAAGAAAATTTGACAAAAATGAAAGAAAAAACAAACTAATCGCGATTTGAAATCAGAAAGTGGAAGGGGGTGAGTTTTCAAGGGGAAAAAACGGTTTGACGCGATTTCGGGCAAAACTACAACCCCTATGGAAAACAGTTGAATGGCAAAGCTGTAGGTAATTGAAAGATCTACAACTCCTGTATATCCACACTTTTTTCACATAACCTCAAAATGTATGTGAAAAATTCAAGTAACCGATTTTTTGATTTTTTATTTTAATTTACTACAAATTTTTTCCTCTTCACCAAATCTGGTGAAAACTTACCTTCTTATGACCCAAACACATTGCAATGTTTTGGGTCTGAAATCTCTACTTTCTGATGGTGTAACAAAATAAACATTACGATTGCAAATTTTCTCAGAAAATGCAAAAAAACGAAAAAACTCGAATACATTTTTTTTCATCATTGTGTAAAATTGAGCTATTTATTCAAAATTTCACTTCAATTACTCAAAAAATGTAAGATTCCATGTTGCAATGATAGACAAAAGAAGGTAATCGAAATATCAACATACCAAATAAGTAATAAACAAGTAGAAGAAGATTCTGATGCTAATTAAGACCTCGATAGAAATTGCCAGAGATACTAATAAAACTGTCATAGTTGTGGGTAAAGTTACTTTTGATACTCTTGAATCAAATGAATTCAAGTAATCATGACATTCATTTTCTCAAGCCAGGTTCTGGAAATGTAAGATATTTTTTTAACGTCTGATAGTTTCAAATATGAATCCTTTGAAAATATCGTTGCATTTTTGCATTGATTTTCTGATTGCGACACATCTGGATTTGCCCCAAAAGGAAAGAAGACCATGGTAAATTGGACGATGAAAATTTATCAAAATTGGCCAATATTTAAAAAAAAATCTAACAAAGAAGATATTCTATTTATAAAGGCAAAAATGACAATATAACAATGAATCAATTTTCCACTGTAAATACTTACAGTTACTTACATACAGTTAACATACTTATTCGGATTTTGATTATTAAACAACTGTGTTGTAATAATAAAGTACCTACAATTCTTCCAAAAAAATCAATTATCGATACTTGTCCTGCAGCAGAATTTATCTATTGTGAAGAAAATAATAGAACATAATAGTCATGATCATAAATGTAGATGTATAAGAAAAATATCGAAAAATACGTTTATTATGTCACTAATATCACATTGCGAGCATTGTATTTTCAGTGTTTCATTATAAACAAGCAAGTACAGTGATTCTTAATGAAAATAATGCACAATGGAAAACCAATGTGTTTTCACTAGTCCACTCTGTATATAACATTGTTCTCAATCGAAAAAAGTTGTTTCCTATAAATTATTTTTTTCCAGCCTGTATATGAATTCTTATCTAGATATCTTCGTGATAAAAGATTACTTCTTTTCATCTTTTATTCGAAAGTTCGCCATCTTTATATCTTGATAAGAGTTAACACAAAGATAAAAAGATTTTTTTCATAAAAAATAAGCTTTCGTAAACATACTCTCTTTTCAATAATAAACAACCAAAACTGAAATGACAACCATTTCAATTGTTGGTCCTATCCTGTCATTGTCATTAGACACTTAACCCTCATTTAGCATATGCCAAAAAAATTAATAAATAAAAACCCGAAACACTACTCATCAAAAAAGGAACAGTAAATTATTCAATAAATTTTGTATATTATCATCATAATACACCCACCAGGAGATGATCAACCACTAAATATTGACGTAGAAGCATATATAAATAGCATCTACTGAGGAGGTCACAGACTTCTTTAAACCACATGCGAAGTATACGCATCTGGATTCACTTAGAATTTCAATGTTCCATCAATCCAATAAATAATATCACAAGATACGAGAGCACGGTTAGAATAACAAAAATAAACTAATTTTTCTATTTTTGAAACATAAGACACAAAAAAAACGGTTATAATTATCTTCTGATGATGCAGATCTCTTTCGCAAAACGTGCATTTTGAATGCCCAGTGGTCAGTGTTGTGTCAGTTAGAGGCAACTGCTATGAAGTTTTATTATTACTATTATTTTCACTTAAACTATTATCCTGGTTGATCTCAAGACGAATACTGAACTACGTTTTCTAGAGGTAACTTTATTCAAAGCTATAAAATGAACAGATTCAAGAGATCGACATGAAAACGAATTGCCACACTTCACTGACAAATACGACAACAATCCTTCAATTCGAACTCTACCTTGAATACTAACAATTTATAAAATTTATATACAGGACTATTCAAATTCGTTTCTGTACACGGGGATCTCGTAAACGATAAGAGATAGTCGGTTAAATTGTGGCAAAGTTGGGTATTTTAGAGACCTATTCAATGATGTAAAAAAATCGAATATAGCTCTCTTGGTTCTGGAGATATACAGGGAAAACCAAAAAATCACAAATTATTTTTTTGCCTACATCTTCTTTATTCGCAGACATATGGAAAATCTGTCCACATTTTGCTATTGGCACTTGATGTGGGCTATCAGAATATGTCCGTGAATCTTTTATACAGGGTGTCATCTGACTTGGGAGACCCCCATCTTTGAATTTTTAAATACGGACCTGTATCTTTTGTTGTAGTTTTTGTATCGTCGAAGTTCACTTCATACTGAGAAATTAAATTGAATTTTATATTTCGGGATGTTTCCGTAATATTTGATTATAATTGTGAAAATTGGTTGATTGAGTTGAATAAAAACAAAATAGCAACTTTCTCGTCTCCCTATGTACCGTAGAGTCTTTTTTTCATTTTTAGGTACCTTTTAATATTTTTTCCATTGCTCTGAGCGTTTTCTACGAATAAAAAAACCTTTTATGATTATCTGAAACATATCTACATCAAAAATATATTAAATGTGTTTCAATGAGCAGAAAAAGAAATTATTGCAATAATAACATCCGAAACGAATACTATAATTGTAATGAAAATTGAAATGAAGTAATTTGTATACACAAAAAAAATTAATGGCGCAATAAATGTTCAAATTGGAGTTCATCCATTTTGAGACATTTTTGAACCTGGATTTTCATATTATTCATTGCCCTTAATATACTTATTTGCTGCATTGTTGTGAAATCATTCAAAATCCTCAATCACGAGTCTTCCACATTTTCTATCTCTCTGCCAGCGTAAATCCTATTTTTCAATGTCCCCCATAGAAAATTGTCCAAAATAGTAAAATCTGGTGATCTTGCAGGCCNCAGAGACTTTGTCATCAAACACCAGACAGCGCTGTTTCAATCGCAATATGACTCATCAATGGTGCTAGGCTGAACCGTGAATGCATTGTTGGACTCATCATTTCTCAAAACACATGCCTGAGTGAGTGAGGGATTGACCTTTAAGGACCGTTTAGCCCAGAAATGTCCTGTGTTTTTGGACTCTGGTTTCAAATAAAATTAGCAAGACAGCCAGGTTCTTCTACGAAAAATTGTGTGGTGATTTTGAAAATGACCAACTTTCAAATCTACAACAGACTTCAAAACATCCACTGATCTGAGAATTCAACACCCAGTACAAAATCACGATGATGAGATTTACACACATTTATTACTAAACAAACATGAATATATGTAAATTTTCTGTTGGGCAAGAAACGAAACAATGAAGGTAATTTCTACATACTACCAATTGCGTGAAATCATGTGAGCTATTGTCATCACTGAGCCGGTCATAAAACAAACTACAAACGGTTTCAATTGAACAAGTTATTCATTTAGCAAATAAAACACATATAAACAGCAATAAAATACCATATTACAAAAATAACGGCGATCAATAAGGAATCCAGGTCAAACTGTTTTCAGGAACTGAGTCAATGTCAAATCTTGAGTTTGTTTTTCAGGAACGTTTAGATTTATAATATGTGATAATCCTGTGAATGATATCTGATTCTATTCCATAACAAATGATTAAAGTATAAACTTATTAGGAAGAAATGTTTTTGTATAATTCAATGTTATTATTGAACTAGTTGGTTCGGAATCATTTTTCATTAGTGTAATTCAGTTTATATGAAATTATGAAAGGGCTTTTTCTTCCATTTTATGATTGAAAGATACTTTTCTGCATGACCTTCACATGTTTGTGAAGAGTTTACTTTTGAATGATTGCTTTCTTCCTTTCTTCGGAAGATTCCCACTATTTTTTGTATAAAGATGGAGAAGTAAAGAGCCAAAACCTCTCTTTCCCAAAAACTTAATCTCTCCTCTAAATATGACCTCTTCAAGTCAACGATAGAAATTAATAGTTAAAAGTGTGGAATACAATAAGAATATACCAGTCAGAGATTTTTCAGAATCTGTGATAATCGAAATGGAGAATGACACGTATAACACTGAAATATTTCACACACAATCGACAAGGTTTTGGAACTTGAAGATTATTATTATTAGATTAGATTATCTCCCATTTCTTCTACCTGTGTTCTGAAATGAGCTCAATTCAGAACATAGAATTTGTACAAATATAGGAGGCTAGGTCTTACTAGATTATTATCACTTCCTAATTGTTCATTATTGTTGGTAAATAGAGCTTGAATAAAATTACCTTCTACAGGGTGTTTATTAAACATGCGGAAAAAAATAAGGGACTATTCCTTGCACTATTGTGACTATTGTAAGAATATTTTGTCATTTAATGATTTTTAATAGGGTGCAATTTCCACAATAACCGTGATTGGGCTAAAGAAAATCTACATAAGGTGCTTGAAGATCGCTTTCAACATCAGTTTCCTATGAATATTTGGGTGGGAGTTGTAGGAGACTTCCTAATCGTACCGCAACTTTTTGGAACAAACGCTACCTCAGTTTCTGGAGGATGTACCATTGGTTACAAGAAACGCAATGTACACATTGCGTATACGGCAATGTGGTTTATGCTTGATGGTGCACCAGCGCATTTTAGCATGTTGGCTCGAGAGTTTTTAACAGTAAAATACGGAGATCGCTGGATTGGTCGAGGTGGATCTCACTTATGGTCTACTCGCTCACCGGACTTAAACCCCCTGAATTATTATCTATGGGACCACCTAAAGTCATTACTTTATACTACTCCAGTGGAGGATGTGGAAGATTTGAGAAATCGGATAATTGCTGGGTCATTTTCAATAGTTCTTATAGATTGAAAAACATTACATGTAGTTTTTGGTAATAAATTGTTATTGTCGAAATTTTTTTTTCACTCCGTAGCTACCAAAAAAATCAAAAGACAAAATATCCTTAGAATAGACCAAGGAATAGCCGCTTAGATTTTTTGCCACATGTTCAATGAACACCCTGTATAATGAATAAAAAAGGCAATGTAGGTATATATTAATAGTTTCGGATGGCAAATAGTTTCAACTTCGGATGACAAAAATACACCGATGGATTTGTTCGCCCTTTTCAAGGATTAGTCTTGCTATTGCAAGACTAATCCTTGAAAAGGATTTTATCAGCAATTTTATCAGCACAATTTTATCAGCAAAAAAGGTCTAATAGCATGCCCCGAAAACATGCGCAGTATTTTGTGGAAATTTGTGTTTTTTTCCAAAAAACTAAATCCTCACCTACTACAAAATGGCGGAACATTTAATAAATTTCCTGAAGACTAACACATTAATATCGATATTTCTAGAAATATTCCTTATTATCTGCCATATGGCAATTCCAACAACCCGATAAGGTTCGTTAAGTTATTTTTTGTTTATAAAAACGACAAAAAATATCAGTACGACAATGAACATCATTGTTCAGTTAGAATATTCTCATTTAGTGTTAGGTTTTACCAGTAGAAAGGTACCACGTCAACAATCTCTAAAATGGTCAATTCTCGTCCATTGGAAGAAGAAATTGAAGCGATTTTTATTTACGGTGCGACGCGTAACTTTCACGAGACCGAAAAGATTCACAATGAACGTTTTCCGAATCGTCCTATCTGTAGAAAATATTTGAGGAAACTTGTATCCGAATTCACAACTACCGGTAGTGTACATAACAAAAAGCCCCCGTGTCATCAGTCCATTCCGAAAGAACAGCAAGTGCAAATAATTGATGAGATGGTAGTAAATCCTGAACAGTCTTCTTATTCCGTCGCGAATGTTTGTGAGGTGTCTCAGAAGTGTGGAGACTTTTGACGAGGAATACTTAAAATTCACACAAAATTAAAATGGTACACCAATTAACTGAACATGGCCCTGATCAAAGAACAGAATTCTGCGAAATCATGACGGAAACCATTGCAAGGAATCCACAATATTTGTTTTAGTGATGAATGTACATTTTTTTCAAAAGGCAATGTTCACAGACAGAAACACACACCCAATATCCAGAAAAAAATTAACGTTTGGGCAGGAATATTGGGAAACCATATTGTAGGACCTCTATTTATTGATAAAAATTTAACAGGGGAACTGTATTTGAATGTGCTGGAAACTACTGTTGACCCTCTCGTCACTGAAATCATCGAAGCAAATCCTAATGAATTCGATATGGATATTGTATTCCAACAAGATGGAGCACCACCACATAACTCCAGACAAGTAAGAAACCATTTGGATACTACTTTTCCCGGTCGTTAGATTGGCCATTGAGGTCCTACAGAATGGCCAGCCCGCTCGCCAGATTTGACACCTTCTACTTTTTTTATGGGGCTATTTGAAGCACTGACACTGAACCTGCTTCAATATTGGATATACGGCAGAGAATAATAAATATTTGTAGAGATACTGTGTTCGAAAATGTTCGGCTTGAAATATCGGATAGGCTGTTCATATGTCAAGAAGTTCAAGGCAACCATTTCGAGCATCTTCTGAACTCGCCTAAAGCGTATTACCTCTTATTATGTAGTTAAATGTCAATGTATTGAAGCAATTATTAAAAGTTCTGCCATTTTGTAGTGGGTGAAGATATTGACTTCATATTCTAGGGTTGTGAAGCATTTGTCAGGAGCTTCAAAATGATGTCACAAGACACGTTACATTTAATTTTTTTTCCTAGATGGCGCCCAGTCGCCATCTTGATAGTTTTCATTGTCGATTTCACTTCAAAATAAAGTATTCATGCATTAATTTCATTATCCCAAATTTTTTGTGTTGACCCGTTCAAAGAAGTAAAGGGGGAGATGCCATTAAAGAAATGCACTGTATAACATACAATCTCCGATATAGTTCAAAGAACCTCCATTAGTATCACACATGTTACATACAAAATTAAAATTATAAAACATTATATTTACTGGTGCTCTAAGATTATTGTTTTCTTGTATCTTGAGTTGAGGCGTGGTACATAAAATTTTATCTATTTTAGGAGCGGAGCACAGGAGATGTTATTATTTATTAAATTATATACAAATGCGACTAATGAAGAGTCTAAGTGTATTTGATGATATAATATCAAATTGGTTCAAAAGGATAGAATAGTCAATTCCCCTTTGGAGGTAAGTACCTGTAGTGCGAAAAGAGAAGAATTTCAAGAACTTCTTTGGGACGCTCAAATTTGCTATATGTAAAAAGTATAAATTGGATACCAGATCATCGTCCCATATGCAAGTTTGGACCTCACATAAGCATATAATAGCGTGTTTCTCATTATGAAGCCCAACATTCGATTAACGGATGCAACAGCTTGGTCTGTTAACTCGAGCAAAATAATTAGATCAGTATTCATAACATACATGTTGCACGTGGTCCTCAAGATTAATATTCGGTGGAAAAGTTAGATTTTTTCAATCACAGACGTGACAAGTGACATTTCCTTGAACTGTACACGGGATGGAAGTTGTGCAATTATCAGAACTATACCGAAATAATTATATACAAAATATTTCATCCCGCCTCATTGATTATAGAAACATTTTCAAAAAATCGTCATTTTCTTTGTTTCTGGTAATAAAACGATTAATTACGAAAATTGGTGTGAAGATTTACCTTGTACGATTCCACCAAGCTGGCAAAAACGCAAATCAATCAATTTATCTAGAGCGCAAAAGAAAAATTCCACTTACTGGTCGTAGTTGCAAACTTTCATGGTACTCGAAAATTCGTAAAAAAAATAACGCCTCCTCTCTTATCCTGAAATATATCACAAACACGTTCAAAATTCCAAAAAGCCACCAACATGCAATCCCCAACTATTGCACGTGGAAAACTCCAACACACAAAAACGATTTTTTGAAATGACGAAGTCTCGTCAAACCTCTCGGCGGCACTAAAATGTAAGATTCGAGTAGGTAAAACGATCTTTTTCAGAGCAGGCAAAGCTTCAGGTCGAACTTGAAAAAGGGAAAAGGGGATTTCTAGGCGACCGCAGACCCTACATGCTTACATACGGCGTGTACGGTTTACAGACAAAGACCCAAGAAAATAAAGTTGCCTGACGATTTCGATCAGTGTTGCCAGATATAAACGTATGAACAGAAAGGAAGCATCTAATAAAAACCAGCGCGATATGTGATTTGAAGATGCATTCATCTGTAGAGTAGGATTGAAAGCCAGCTGGTGTCTCACCACTTCTCAAACAGATATTATATAGTATACAGTACGCCGCAGTCACATATTATCGATTAACAATAGTAATAATGAAAATAACAAACTGTCTATATCTATCTTTCTTGACACCAATAAACAATGAACATCATTTCCTCAATCAACACAATATGTGTGATGTGATAGAATTGGGCGATACTTGATGAAAATCAAACGCATTCAACTTTATTGTGAGATTTTCACTATGAACAGTTGACAAAACAGCAACACGTGTTTCGCAATACAATAGCTTTCTCAGGCGTATACATTTTGAGTAAATTCTACCTATTTTTTTTGTGTGTTATCGGCATCGACCACATTGGTCATTAGCCTCGTGTCCTGGGTAGGAAACGTTAATAACTTCCGAGCCACCTATGAATCATCATGGCTATTCGCAGTCCGTCAGCCATGCAACGTTGCAGAATCATCCCAACTCCAACTAAATAAATTCTCTCGAGAAAAATATCTGGTCGAGGTTAGGATCGAACTCACCTTCCAGTCGTGAGTCGGGCGAATTCCACCTAATGAGTGCTTCATATATAACAACTTGAAACATATGACCATCTACACACGTAATGAATTAAACTAGAGTAAACTAAATTCGGCTAAAATTATAATTTTAGCCGAATTTAGTTTTTATCAACTCCTTTAACAACCAATTACGAATTTCCACATTCCAAAACAGATTCAGAAGAGGGGAGGAATTCAATTCTATTTGGTCAATCAGTAAATTCGCAGAATTCTTCAATCTATCAATTTCTAAGCATTCCAAAAGAGTTTCAAACCAGTCTCTTCCCAATGTAATAATTCATAGTCGTCTAAAAATCTGTTAAAATACTTCATAGTCGTAGTTGAACTCATGACTCTCTGTCAACGTGGTTTACTAATATGGAATTGGTCTTCACGTCCAAGAAACAACTCCTATGTTATTTTATTCTTTGGGGAAAGGTTCCCCCCGTTTGACCAATATAAAGTTTTAGGCAAGAACCACCGCAAGTCGATTTATATATTCGTGATCTCTTCGACACTGAAGGTTCGTCATTATAGCTTTTAATAAATTTGACGGCCAAGACTGTTTTAAAAAAATAACGCACGATATCATTGGTGCGTTTACCAATTTTCAATGACATCATTATGGTTTCTTGAGGTGGGAGATTATCGCAGATTATTATTGAAATTTTTGAAATCTCTTCAAATACAAAATCTGGAACAATTACCTCTTGCAGTAATAATTTTTATTTTAAAATGTACCAGAAGAGGATCTGTTCTATCACCCATTTCGATAGCACCCGACTTTTTTATTTCTCAATTCCTATTTACGGAAGATGATTCAAAAAGAGAAGTCGAAAATTTTTGTTTTCAATCAATTTCGCAATAATGCCAGTACCTGTATCAAAAGTGACATTTCCTGAGGAAGTCAATCAATTTTTTCTTTTAGTGAAAAAATTCCGTAAGTTATGCAAAATAAAAACATTTTTTTATATTTTTGAGTTGAAAATCACCTATTTTTTCACTGCAATTTACTGACCTATATTTGATTTGATGATTTATTTTTTGGGATACCCTTCACCTTCTGAGAAGTCTGATCTTGTCAGAATTTCTAGTGTTATGATGGTGAATGTCAGCATGTGTAGTGAGGTTGGACGATGTTTTGTGTATTTCAAGGAGTGTAATGTAAATGTATAGGGACGAAAGAGTCCTGATTCTGAGTTTTATGAATAAAGGTATATTTTTTGCAGATGATTTTATGGTCTATAATTTTTGTCTGAAGTATTTTTATGATAAAACTTTTGACATTTGACGTTGAATAAATTTTTTTTCATACAGGGGAAAGATGGGAAACTTTCAAATTTCATTTTTAATCATATTTTAAACAATCTTACTGATTTTCAGCTTGGTAGGAACTTATAGGTACCTTTCTTTACTCTTATTTTATTATCTACAGTTTCTCTGCGAACAATTATTGTTTATCTTTTTCTTTGAATCATTATATTTGGTTTCTCGTAGTAGGTCAATCCTTAACAAGATAATAGAAATCTAAGGAAATTAGCTCTGGGTACATTACTGCTTCTGCAGAAATGTATCAGTTGCGGTTCTAAACATTCCTCGAAATCATCGATTTATATAGGTAGTCTTTCTTCCAAGTTTTTTTACTCCTTGTGCTTTACATTCTCCCTGTTTCCTGAAACTTCTCTTTGGAAAAATCTAGATACTTACATCATACATTTGAATGTTATAGGAATTGTCAACAAATTCGACATTTAATTACTGAACAGGTGAATTCATGATTGAAATCTACTATTCTTTCTACTCGAAATGAAATTATCTATCAGAGAAATGATAAATATGATCTACATTTAGGTTGAATGCGACATATAATGTTTATTAGCCTGTAGAAACTATGGTGTTCGATATCCTAACTCAAGGTCTATACGACCAGAGAGATTTTGGAAAGCTGAAAGAAAATTTGAAAAAACAGTCAGTGTCAAACATAGGAAAAAGCAAGTAGTAAATACATTTGCAACAAATAAAGAAAACGAATTAACGGTGATTCTTTCCACACTTGAAAATCCTCATGTAAGTATGAGGGAATTCGCAAAAAATGGCGCGCCCTCCTACAACCAAAATCGTGTAAGGAGGTATTTGTACAGGTAGCGAAAGAATAAATGGATAAGAAGAAATGGACCCATTCACTGGTCACCACGATCCCCAGACTTTATGCCTCTAGATTTTTATCTATGGGAATATGTTGAAGTGGAACTCTATCGAAAGAAATCAACGACACTAAAAGACATGACGAATAGGATTACAAAAGTTTTTCGGTCTATTACAAAATCAACTTTAATTGAAGTTCGAAGGGAAATTGTTGATAGACTACATTTATGCATTGTTCAACAAGTACTTTTGAAGAGGGTTATGTTTCCTAAAAATATGAGGAATAATATTTCCGAAGAATATTGACATGCATGTAAGTGCACATTATTGGTTTCTTTTTCTTGAACATTCATTGAAAAAGCTGCTACAATTTTTCTTTTCAAAATGATTCCAGGCTATCCTGAATCATTTTCAGAAACCAAAGATACGCTTCATTGAAGGAAGAGTTCCTAAAGAAATAAATTGAATTTTCGTATCAAAATTCAATAAACAAGGGACAAAATGTTGATCCAGGAAACATAATAACAAGATACAGATAAAGTGATATTTTCACTGGTTTTATGAATTTATGATCACAGATGTCAAATTAGCGACGATAGGAGTAATTCCAATGATAAGAATTAAGATAAGAAAAGTTGACTAATTACTACCAGAAATGCATGTTTTCAAAACGACAAAAAGGGCCAATTTTATTATTGATCAACACACTTTTGAAAAATATTGAAATAAATTATAAAAACCCTTTCATAAATACTTGTAAATTGAAATTTGGTTGAAATGAAGAAAATTGACCTTTTAGTTGATTTTTTAGATGATTGTTATTTATCAAGTATTTGTATTCTTTTTTTAATTTAAATCCTCTATCATTTATAATATATTTGCATTATCTATACTACAATTTCGTAATAGTAGGCACTAAATTTTCAGAAAAATTATTGCATTGAAACCAAAACATTGTTGTCAAGGTTGTGATTCTATATATTTTGTCATAATTGTGCGAGCTAAGAATTAACGAGGTCTTACTTTTCAACGTGTGATTCCTAACATGTCCTGTTTCAGGATATTCTATTTAACGTTTGAAATTTCATTCACACAATCCTAATGAAAAGTATATAGAACTGGACCTCTGGTGTAGAATAAATCCAGAAAAAGCACTGTTCTCAAACACCAGAACTTAAACACTCTTCTCGACGCGTGTTTCATAGACTAAGTTGAGATTTTCAGGAGATGAAGTCCTACTTTTGATAATATCATTGACGGTACAGGCTACTGAATGCAAATTATTTATGCAATTTCCTACATGTAATTGCATTTGCTTCATAAAATTCAGTAAAGATACCATTTTTAATACAAAGCGACACAGAAATCTAAAATTTGTTTCATGCCCACCACTGCCTCGAAAAAGGTCCAGCTAAACCTTGATCAGTCAATAAGCAATTTACTATTATCCAATTTTGATTCACTTAATTATAAAACCAATAATTCAAAACACACTAATTATGAAATCATAATCAAGCTGTGATTGATATGAATACTACTATTTGATATTTCCAAGAGTAATTTCAATTTCAATACATGTGAATAATAATTACTGACTAGTTTAACGAAATTAAAATTCGTAGAAAAAAAGTGAAAGGTCGAAGATAATATTCGGCAAGTTAAAGGTATAAAAAAAATGGATAAAAAACATGACTTAAACGGCCTAGTTGATAATATGAGAAAACGAGAATGGAGTAAGTGTCGAAAACACCATCTGTTCATATTTTACGATCTAAATTACGAAAGTATAGACAAGATTTAAAATTAGAATCCGAAAAACTAGCAGTGGTGGATAAAATGCTCAATTATTTTACTTATTTTCATACAGAGTACCATCAAACATTGTTTTACAAGCAAAAATGATCTATCTTGCATAGGTCAGTACACTGAACTTATTAGAATGAATATCAATATACCACCTTTTTGTCTATATAAATATTAACAGGACGATAGACATGAATACCTGTAGTCACATTTTAATATAATATTTATTTGTAGTTCCTTTTTACACACATACATACATACATACATACATACATACAATAATTATTCAATCTATAAAACTAATAAAAAAAACTACAAATGTACCGGAAGGGTACTGTTGATCTTAGTTCTAGCCTTGAAGAAATGAAAACTAAACTGAAGAGAAAAAAAGGGGAAAAAGAGAGGGAAAAGGAAGAGAAAATATGTTGAATGTTCATACTGAAAATTTTTCAGAAGTATAAAATATATGAGATCGATTTCTCTTACATAAATCAATACATTTATCAGGTAAGAATCTTAATGCACCACTAATTACTTTTGTCTATGTAAATGTTCAACAGGACGATACCTATTAATACCTGATACCATATTCTGATAAAGACAAAGGTAATATTCTTGAAGGAATTTTGAAGATTTCCTCTTTTACGACTATGAACTTTCAACTACTATGCATAACAATAACTAATTGTTGCTATCATTTTTACTTTCATAACTGACAAAGGCTATACCTATTCTTTCAAATCATTTTTGGAAATGAAATTACATAGGAATTTTCGAATATTAGTAAAATTTATGAGCAAATAAAAAACTTCTTTTTTTAATGGTATACGATTAGTCTGGATAATAATGTACCCTTTTCTGATATGACATGAACTAGGAACGTTTATATGTAGTAGGGACCTCAGCGGCACTAAAGTACATCCTTGAAGTACACCACCAATTTTTTTTTCTACTTGAATTGTCGAAAACGAAAAGAAACACTCTTTTATAAGGAATTTTCACTGACATACAGTTTCGTCAGTTGAAAAACACTGATGAACCAAAACATCGGGCTTAAAAAACAAATAAAGGCAAGAAGGTCCGTAAAGATAACCCCCCAGTATATCAACAATAGGCGAAGGGTACTCCTAACGATTTATCGTTTAGAAAACCGGTTTTACAGTGGAATTTCATGGGAATAGTTCCATCGCACATGGGTTTACGATACAGTATGTTCCATCATTGCGGAGAGACAACACATAGGGGTTCCAAGTTACGAAACAAACAGTGTACGGGTTGAAGAACAATGTAGTCTTTTGAGAAGTCTAATTATCGAACAAAACTTCAAGGTTCGAATATAAATGAGGTATAGGGGCTTTGAAAGCTAATTCGAAGGATTTCTCATGGAGGTGCTATTGTTAATACCGCTGAACAATGACAAAAAATGAATTCCGAGAAATGAAGAATATTTGTTGATTATAAAAATGTATATTTCATGAAGAAGCTGATTTGATTAATGTATAAATGTTTTATTTACTTCATCAAGATATTTATTGCAATTGTTCAAGTAATATATCTATCGAACAAATATTCCGAAAATAGTGTTTCATTCAAAAGGGAATGGTGATGAATGGAATGGAAAACTATTTTTCGTAACATAACGTAACATCAACAATTCTTTGTTAGATTTTCGAAACCGCAGCAAGTATTTCTATATACAATGTTTTTTTCTGTAGGATTAACCACATTTACCTCTACCTTTTATAACTACTGCAAATTGAAATAACAAAAAATTCTTGGTACATTTTTTTTCAATTGATATTTAGCTGTCTGTTTTCACATTAAACAATGGCANAGAGGTCTTAGCTATAAAGGTGCGATTATTGAATAATGAATCGACAAACCCAGTAAAATATGTATATAGAAGTGAAACTGTAACAGAAATGAAAGAATTTTTCCAACGAAGAATGAAGTCACTGAACAACATTTCAGTGATTTTTTCACCTTGTTCGGATGTAGTGGTGATGTTTAATATGTTCTTGGGATTAACATAAACAAAATATAACGAGCCGACTTCACTTTTAACTTGGCATACCCATAAAGAGGGATTCATATTTTTATTGTCATGAAATGTCCATTCAGTTGACTAAAATATATCCCTGAAGGCCATATGAAAGAAAAACGTGAATAAAATTATCTCAAGAGTTCGAAATTATCGCATTTTTTTATAATGTAACTCAATCTGTGTGTCAAACATGATAAAATATTCCAGATATTGCCTGTTTATCCATTAATTGCAGGTACTTCACCGGATGGATATACATATTCGGTAAATTGAGCATAATAAAGTCTGCACCTTTCTAAAGCTCATATTTCTCCTTCTCACACTGTCACTTATGAATATCCCACGTTTCCTGAAAGACCATTATTAGTTCTCTGAAGACGAAATCAGTTGCCATTTCTTACATCTGTATTCGATTATAATCATTTTGCATCACGGAGGAAAAACTGAATTCAAATAATTTTGTTACTTTGTTGAAGTAAAACTTTTACGCGCGCTTGACTTGGAGAGACTGTAGGGACTGTAGGGGCAAGAGAGAGACAGGTGCGAGCATACTATGGTCATGTAGGCTCTGAAGAATTAGGAGAAAACTATCATATGTTGCCACAATATTTAGGAGATTTCAATGTTGAATTCGTGTCCAAAGATGGACAACTCTTGGAAAACTTTCTACAAGATGAATTAGAACTATAATTGAATAATAACCGAAAGAGGCTACCACAAGACAAGGAACAACAATCGATGCAGTTTTCTCTAGATATCTCTATAATTTTCATTCGAAAACATATTTATCTTATTTTTCATACCATCATACTATTGTCTCGGGCTTACAACCACAAAAATTTTTGAATGTAAATGTCGTAATTTCGACTTTAAATTCAAAAA
This sequence comes from Leptinotarsa decemlineata, assembly GCF_000500325.1. NCBI lineage: Eukaryota > Metazoa > Arthropoda > Insecta > Coleoptera > Chrysomelidae > Leptinotarsa > Leptinotarsa decemlineata. The sequence goes on from NW_019289899.1 coordinate 184,019, forward strand.
CTCGACTTTATACTAGAAAATACGACTTGAAAAGTCTAAATGTCGACATTAATCTCGAAATTCTGACTTAAATCTCTAAATTTCGAGTTTGAATTTGAAATTACGGCTTTGAATTCGAAAATTCTACTTAACACTCGATAATACGACTTCAAAAGTCATAATTTCGACTTTACTCTCGTAATTCTGAGTTTAATATCTAAATTTCGAGTTTAAAGTCAAAATTACGACTTAACACCCGAAAATTCGAGATTAAAGTCGTTATTTGGAGTTTAAAGTCATAATTTCGGGATTAAACTCGAAATTTCGAGTATAAAGTCGAGTTTCCGAATTTAAAGTCGTATATTCGACTTAAAAGTCGAACTTTCGAATACAAACTCGTAATTTCGACTTTGAATTGAAAAAATTTTACTTTACACTCGATATTACGACTTCAAAAGTCGAAATTTCGACTTTACTCTCGACATTCTGACTTCATTCTCTAAATTTCGAGTTTGAAATCGAAATAACGACTTTAAATTCGAAAATTCGAAATTGAAGTCGTAATTTCGAGTTTAAAGTCGAATTTTTTAATTCAAAATCGAATTACGACTTCAAAATTTGAAATTCCTAAATTTTGACTTTCATTTCGAAATTTCGACTTAAATCTCGAAATTAAAAGTCGAAATTACAAATTTTGAAACGAAAATTCTGAATTAAAGTAGTAATTTCGATATTGAACTCGATGTTTCGAATTTAGAGTCGTAATTTTCGAAAATCAAATAATGAAAATATGTGGGCTTTCTACACCTCCATAGATACAACTGTCTTCATCTGCGCCACGTATAACTTTACTACACACCCTTTAAACAATGCAGTTGCTGTCGCTTCGTTGATTTTATCGGACAGCACTTAAATAGTTCCTAAATGAAGCTGTTATTTCACAAGCAAATAGCATAACTTTTACTGCTACTAGTAAATAACAGTTACCGAATAGCAGGTTAGCAAATAACAATCCATCTCTGATTGTAGAAAGATATATGCGAATGTGGCAATTCATGGAAGTAATGTAATAATATGACATTATTAATTCGATCTCCATCGCTTCCGGTAAGTATCATGAAAATTATTCAACAATTATGAATGATCACTAAAAGTGAAAGACCAGTACTTAAATTTCAGCTTTTGGAGGCAGAAGTGAACGGATCCATTCAATTGAACAACCTTACCCACTAATTAATTTAATTCGGATGCACAAATTCGTATTTCTGCAATTGCGTAATTGCAGACGTCCTTCGCCTACTTACTTGAACGAAAACACATTTGTACTGAAGATCTTGGACCTTCCCGATAGTGAATCTTTGACTTTGAACCCCAAATTACCTGAAACAAAGGAAAAAGTACTTGAATTAAAAATACAGCAATTGGAATGCAGGAAAGAGTGGGAACATCAAATTCATTTACAACACTAATGAATACATTTGAAGGAAAATCTCAGTTACGGTTTCAAACTATATCCATAAAACAAACAAAGTAACCCAAGCAAAGAAAAATGTGTGATCAAAGCATGATCAGCACGCACATTTGCATCTGTTGGATAAAATGAACAAGTCTTCTTACGCTGACCAATCATATTTAACTGCAATCGGCGGGCTGTTACAGTATTTGAGGGGTTAGTTACGTTTTAACGTAGGTGGTGTGTACATATAATTAGAATATCTTTCAGAGAACTATAGACAATTCACTGTTCCATCTAGTTTCTCAAAAATATTTGAATATGCATACCTACATCGTTTACTACATTTCATTGAGATACATAACATTATCTCCTCGATTCAACATGATTTTCAATCCAATATGTCCACTATTACTGCTGTGACAGCTTTTTACTCAAAACTCTTGGAGTACATCGTGGCTGGTGAATGCTCTGCTGGAATATTTTGTGATCTCACCAGGACATTCGACTGCGTTGACCACACGATATTATTAAATAAATTATATTCATATGGAATAAGAGGAAATGCCCTTGACTGGATAGAGTCTTTCAACAGAAACAGGAGTCAATTCGTTTCGGTGAATCATAGAACTGAAAAAAGTCTTCATGAATGTATTTCAAATACTCAAGTTCTGACATTGGATTACCTCAAGGATCAGTGTTAAAACAAAAGTTTTCGAGGGGTACATAACATTAGATTTTGTATTTTCTAGAGAAGAAAAATAGGGAAATGCGCCATTGAATGTATAAACGCCGATCAATGTTTTTATTGTTCATTGTACATGTTTTATTGTTTTTTATTCATTTAATGTTAACACCAAAATTTACGTAATTTCAATAGGTTGAACTGGCACCTACGGTGTGAAATGAATCTAAATAATATCTTTGTAAAAGGAGATTGTATGCACTCACAAAATTGTATCAATAAACAAAGCTTAGGGTAGGTATAATCATATATTTATTGTTTGCAGGCAAGTCTGTCTTTGACTCATAGTGCAGATTATATCAATCAACACAATAGCCCAAAGGCTACAGTGTTGCCTAAAAACAATAAATACATGATAATACCTTAATCTTTGTTTATTGCTACTGTAAAGAATCTGAAGCCGCCCCTGAACAACAGGCCAGCCGACTCATCGAACAAACACGTCACCTCACCTCAAAAGAATGCAGTCGGGAATCGCCGGTAAAATTCTAGTACCAAAACGACTACAGAATTCTAGAAAGGACTGTTACCGATATAAGCACGTCTTCCCGATCAAAGAGGGCAGTTGAGAAAGTGAATCGAGTTAGCATCATCAGGATGCTAACATATACGTTTAATATTAAATACTGTGATTTTTTCACTCTGTCCGAGAAATTATCTAAATACCTCAGAAACCTTTTCAATTCGAAAACGTTCAATGGAAGAAGCAGTCTCTTAAATGGTTTCTGAGCTTGTGAATAGGTGATATATTTAGCAAGGTTTGAGGGCTGATATAGTCAAATGTTTCAATGCCACTTTTTGTTAGCTACCCGTCCTGGCATGCACGCCAAGTAATGACTTTTATAGGTTTCATTATTTCAATTTTTGTTAAAAAAAATAAGGCGAATGTTCAAGTGTCGCGGGCTACTCACATTCGATTAGCGAATTTTCATTTTGTATGTTGGTACACTCGTCTCGAACATACGTTCACTGTTTCCGCATGTTCAGCATGTTTAGTTTGTTAGTAAGAGTCATAAAAGTTTTTTGCGTGTTCTGCTACTTACGAATTTGCCTCAGATGAGTGAAAAATATAATTAAGTACTCAAAAACACTTTAAATGTTGACAGTGGCATACGGTGATTGTTCCCTGAATGTAGTATAACAATTTTCAATTGAAGGTAACTCATATACAAATTGAACTGATAGATAACGACAATGTTAAATGTTAGAACTAAATTCTTACCGGGGTTATTTTTATTGTCTATGCATCGACATTATAAATTATTGAAAAGTAAGATGATTCCATAAAATTTGCCCCCCGTAACAAGATAGCTTCTGAAAAGTATATATAAATCACAATGTATGTAGAATTCAGTTTGTTAGTGAACACGCTTGAAAAAGCTACTGTGCAACGAAACAAGTGTTGCGGATTTGTTAATCTGTTCTAGTGAAAATCTCACAATAAAATGTTTTTAAAAATACTTCAACTTTAAAATAGTTTTTGAGGTAAGTAAACAACTGACAAATAACTGAATAATATGATTGAATTTTGTAATTTTTATAGTATTAAGATGGATGCTAGCAGGTCCAAGTAATGTACAAAGAAAGCGGAAGTTTATGTCGTTAGAAGAAAAACAGATTGTCTGTAGAGTGAACGAAAATTAAAAAAAATACACTTCTTACAGTGGAAGCTGTAGCCCAGTGTTCATTTTTAACGGGAATATCCGTGTCGACAATTGAACGCATTGTACGTGAAAAAAAGGTGACTGGGATTGTGCAAGCTCCAAAAGTACATTGTCGTGGTAGAAAAAATTGACTTGGACGAGTACCAGAAAAATTTTGTACGCTATACCATTCATTCCATACCATTTATTGAGAATAAAGCGCCAACCCTCGAATCCATTAGGACAAAGGTGATGGATAATGATCTCATTCCAAAAATGAGCAAAGAGAAGTTAAGGAAAATAATAAAAGAAGATTTTATATATGCCAAACGATCCCGTAAATCTGTCTTAATAGAAAGAGGAGATATAGTCTCATGGCGACGGAGATATCTTCGCTCTATTAGAGAAATGTGTTCTGCTCACAAAAAGATTTATTATCTGGACGAAACGTGGGTGAATGCTGGTCACACAGTATCTAAGATCTGTCAAGATACTATTGTAACTAGTTATCGTCAATCATTTGTGGACGGTTTATCAACAGGGTTACGCGGACCAACGGGTAAAGGGCAACGACTAATTGTCGCCCATATAGGTAGCGAGAGTGACTTTTTAGACGATAGTGCACTAATTTTCTTATCCAACAAAAAGGGGGATTTTCACGAAGACATGGACGCCCAACGCGTTGAAGGATGGTTTGAATCTTTCATGAGTCGAGCCAAATTCGGTAATAGTAATGGAAAACGCTTCTTATCACAGCCGATTAGTAGAACAGCTGCCAACTATGACCACCAGACTATGCAGAGTTGGTTAGGACAAAAAGGAATTCCATTTTTCGAGGACATGGTTAAGGCAGAGCTTATGAGTGTCATTAAACAGCATCGTGACAGATATCGCCAACATGCGATGGATACAGTAGCTCGTGCTCAAGGCATCACCATTTTGAGACTTCCTCCTTACCATTGCGATTTAAACCCGATAGAGTTAATCTGGGCTCAAATTAAGGGTTACGTAGCTCGTGAAAACGTGACATATAAAATTTCTGATGATTATTAGAACTCGCAATGGAACGGATACGGAAAGAAGATTGGGCTAATGCTGTAGCCCATGTGATCAAGGAAGAAGAGAAAATGTGGGGATTGGACGGGATGGTAGACATTGTTTTCGACCAAATAATAATAGATTAAGTGTGACTGGGGATTTCTCTTCGGACGAGTCAATGGATTCTGAAACTTCATAAGCATAACAAATGTACTTATTTCTTTGCTTTGTAGTTGTCTTTCTATATGAAAGGAATATAATAATTATTTTGTAAATTTTTCTGTTTTTTTGAAGTACTGTATTAGGCATAATAAGAAAATGTAATCAGTTTTACCATAGACACCAGGTAGCGCCACCTACTATAACAATTTTTACCTATTACCTATTACAATTACCTATGTGTTTAAATAAATGAAAATATTATTTTGGTACGCCTCTGCAGAGTTGGTAAGAGGATTATCCGTTGGTCACTTCAAGTGCGACGTTGCTAATGAATCACCTTCAATTGAAAATTGTTATAGTATAAGAAAAATATTTACAAGTGGTACAAGTTTTTCACAGAAGGTCGAGAAGTTGTGACTAACGACGCTCGCCCTGGACGTCCCAACACATCAACATTCGATGAAAATGTTGAGAAAGTGATGAAAATTGTTATAGAGAATCGTCGAATCACTATAAGAGAAGTTACTGAGGGTGTCTTCATTTGAGTTGGCTCATATGTGGAATTTTGAGCATGAAACGTGTGGTAGTGAAGTTCGTTCCGAAATTACTGAATTTTGAGCAAAAAAACTGTCGCTTGGACGGGTATCGCTCAGGAATTGTTAAACAACATCAACGGCGTCGAATCATGGGTATATGAATTCGGAACCAAAGTCCAATCGTCACAATGGAAAAGCTCAGGAGATCCAAGAAAAGCACGACAAGTTCGATCGAATGTCAAGGTTTTGCTCAATGTTTTCTTCAATTACCGTGGCGTAGTGCACCAGAAATTCTTGTCACATGGTCGTACGGTTAATAAGGAGTATTATCTTGAACTTATGCGCCGTTAGCGAGAATCAATACGAAGGAAACGCCCGGTACTGTGCAAAAACATTTCATGTAATGATTACAGTATTGTAATCAGCCACCGTATTCACCAGATTTGATGCCCTGCAACTTTTTTCTATTTCCAACATGGAAGAAACCCATGAAAGGACGGCGTTTTGCGACGACCTAAGATATAAAAAGCGAATCGTTGAGACAGTTCTAGGACATACCAAAGTGCATATCAGAACTGCTTGAGTATTGGAAAAAACGCTGGCATAAGTGTGGGACTACTTTGACGGGGACAAAATAGGAATTGATGAATAAATAAATATTTTTTGATAACATTGAAAATTCACCTCATTTCTTGATCATACCTCGTATGTTACTCGCTCATAATATAGGTTTATATTGGAAAATAACTTTGAAAATCGGACAAGTGAATTTTGAGTTTATTCATTACAAATGAACATGAACCAAAATGTAATATTTTATTGCCTTTTCAATTTCAGTTCAGAAATCAACAAAACCTGCATCAAAAGTAGTTTTTTCACAGCTGTGGTGTATTGAAAAACGTTAGTCGAATGTAAATAGATTAATGTTGAAACGTATGTGTGTGTAATCAAATGAAAAAGTATTTAATTGTACCTTCAAATGCATGACAATTTCCCCCTTTCAATATGACATAGTTTTTAATATTCTCTAGTCCCACTGCCAAGGCAAGGAAAAAGACCAACATCTGCCATTTCTACTTGAACATATGGTGTCAAAAATAGAATGTGGTACATGTACTACACAAATGATAAGGACGTTCACCTTTGTGAAATAAAAAACATATACAATCGTGCTGAAAATATTCAGTTTTTCTATTGTCAGCAGTGTTCCATCATTTTTTCAAATTTTGATAAATTATCGAGGTATGCAAATCAGGGAAACGATACGTCAACCACAGCAGATCATTGACAGAATACAACAATTAAAATGTGAGGATTCCAGATTTGCAGATCTTAATCGAAATGGACATCGTATAGAAGTCATCTGATCATTGCCTAGGAATGAAAGGTTCGCGAGCCATACTGTAAAATACGTTGTAGTCAAGGTCAGATTGAATTAAGTAGGTAGTTAAGTATTGACTAATAGTCTGTTGTTTGTAAATGCGGTGAGTAATAAAAACAAATGTATATAATTCATTGAAATATTCCTGGACGATTATAATATTCATGGTCATAACATTTATGTGAATTATTGAAATAGAGTTGGCGATCTCTCGCGATTTCGCAAAAACTACTATGGAAAATAAAAATATTTTCTGTTCATTAAAGTCATTAAAAGAGAACGATAGAACGTCCAGTTTGGTAACATAATATTGAAACTTATCATGCAGTCTACAAAAAACCCGCTTCATTTGGAAAGTCGGCGAGTCAACTGTTGCAAATACACAGAGGGTCAAAAATTTTGCCACAAAATACATTTTGCTTCAATATAAGGCTTGATCACTTTTAAAAAAGTAACCCGACTGCACTGATTTTTTTAAATTTTTATTATTAGGTATCATAATACAGTGTGGCCCTTTTTTAATGGAAACACCCCCTAAAATTTGAAGTTGTAAACCGATTTTAATAATTTTTTTTTGAAATGTCGAGTACTAAAAGGTCTACCTTGGGACAAAATTTGAAATGTTTATTAAAGTTTCAGGGCATACTACGATATTTTTTCTTAGTCGAAAATCGGGATTTTTTATTAGCGATTTTTT
>NW_019289900.1:0-23295 GCF_000500325.1 Leptinotarsa decemlineata
GATTGAACAGTTTGATTTTAATAGTTAAAAAAAATGACAATACTGGAAAGTGATTTGACTCATTTCCAGCATATACTCAGTGGTATGGATAATATCAAATAGAGCTCAAAATATAAATAATTAATTGCAATAATTTTCAATATTTTTTCGAAAGGAGCCACGTTCAATATCTTCAAAAATGAGACAGTGATGTAAATTTCCCGAAACACGTAACTTTTCATGGAATATCATGAGGTATCACTAATATGCATATCACTCACTCCTCGACACACCCCCTTCAAAATATCAAACAGTTTCATTGATATAATCTCTCATAAAACGTATACAACAGTTATTTCCATTGTCAAGTTTCTAACAGAAAACAACTTTTGTTCCGTATCACCGTTGAATTATATCTGTTGAATTTTTGGCGAACATTTCAAAATACTTTCTAAAATATACAGCAAAAAATGTTTCACTTAACAATTTTACAAAAACGCAACACGTGTTTCACCATATAATGGCTACTTCGGGCGTATCTTTCCTAACTAGGTATATTCACTATATTCTACATAGTCAATGCTCGATATACCTGATTTTACAATTTGAAGTACCTACATTTCAAGTAGCTGAGGTTTACTTGAGTTTGTAATGAATTAAATCACCTGAGCTTTTGCCCCAGTTTAGTAACGAAGAGTTATTCAATTCTAATTGATTCAGTAAATTAGCAGAATTCTTGAATCTATTGATTTCTGAACATTCTAGAAGATTGAGTTTTATTCTTTTTTCTTGTGTTTTCAGTTTTGCCTCAGATTTAAGATCCTTCCATTTGTAAAAGACTTGATGGGACATTACTTTCACTTCGGTATTTGATTTTTGTGCTGTTTGCACTGTCTCTACAAAATCGTTGAAATCGTACACCTTGCCTTTTTTTTTCAGTGACAGTTCCACCTGATGGTGGAAGGTATTGCTGACATAAATGTATGTCCTGGTTCAAAAAAAATAACAGCTTTTTCATTCGCGGATATTTCGGAAAAATTAATTATTCTAACCAGCTAGAACAGTTATCTAGACAAAGTATAATTTTAGGTGAATCTCTATGTTTGAGGAAGAAAGTATAAAAGCAGCTTATAATATCTTCTTCATCCCTGCCCGATATAGCTTCATTCCACAAAACAGCAAATGCCTTATTTTGTGACTTGGGTCCTAATGGAACAAAGCTCTCATTATATGTTGTGAGTCTTTTTAGGAATGAAACCTTTTTAAACGTATCGACCCTAGGTAACATTATCACCTTCTCTAAGTCTACAGAAAAACAAACAGTCCCATTTTCGAACTCAGTTTGGGCGTGTTCTTGATATAACTCTCTAGACTCTCTGGCGTGATCAATATGCTTCTTCCAAGAAATACATTTTTTGAAGTCTTTCTGCAAATTTTGTTTCTGATGATCATCATGCAGGTTGTTTTTTGCCTTAACACGCAAACGGTAAGCTTCGTAGCTAACGTTCATGTCTGGATATTGTGATTTGAAGGTCTCGAACATTATTGATATATAAATGTCGCTGGAAAGATATCTCCGGTTTGGTGCATGCTCTCGCCTGATATAAAAAAAGCATGTATGTCAACATAATTATGTACATATATTATTTTGAAAACTTACCTATAGTGAGAAATTACTGGTTGGAACGACTCTATGTGAGCATCTACTAAATCATAATTTATCCTCTTCATGACAGACTGTGTTCGCTTATCTTCTCGGGGATATAGTTGGTACTTAGGAGTATTTTTCAATGTATCATGTGTAACTCGGTCATTGGTTTTTTTGTAACCTAGTGTGGTGAGAAAAATTCTTACATACTTCTACCACTTGACCATTTGCAGTTTTCAATTTATATTTGAATGTGTTCTGTTTCTTTTCGCTTTCAGTAGTACGTCGTTTCACATCAAGACGACTGCAGGTATTGAGGATAGATACTTTCCTCTCTTTAGTAGATAATTTCCAAAAGTTTGTATTCAAAATTTTTCTCTAGTCTTCTGCAACACTATTAAAACACTTTTTCCTACACTAACATCCAGACAGCACCTGGTGATTTGTGAATCGTCTTTCTCTTTTTTCAATAATTGCTTTCTGTTTCAAATTTTTATCTATTTGTCTTCTTTTTTTTGGATTGCCACTTTTTGTGATACCTTTTTCTATTTTTTCACCTTCCTCTGTATTGTCCGCTTCTATTTCATTCTTCTCTGTATGTTTTTGTTCACTTTCACCTTCCATTGTATGTTCTGGTTCGTTTCTACATTCCCCTGTACATTCTGGTTCCCTTTCATATTCAACTATATGTTCTGGTTCGATTTCACATTCTATAATATCTTTTTTATGACAAAAAAATTAATAAACGAATTGAATTGACATTGCTAGGTTTCACATGACAGAATATTCTCTAAAATTCACTTCATCCGTACACAATCTTATAATATTCTGGAAATCGTACTAGGATTGATGTCAAAAAATTCTAGAAGACTGAGTTTTAACCTCTTCTCTTCTGAATGTAACATGTCGTATTCATGACTGTACTCATGTCCTTCTGCTAAAAGATGGTTTGCAAATGTGGCATTGATCTTTCTATTTACCAAACTACTTCTATGCTCTTTAATTCTTTCGGAAAATTTTCTCCCTGTTTGGATATATATGGCAACCACGCAAGAGTGAGTTTGCTTCCCAGTTCCCAGCTGATATCAAAATTTATGTGGTAAAAATAGTGAAAATAAATATCAAATTTGGTGTGAATACTCCTTTTGGTATTCTCAACCAGCACACAAGTTAGTGAAGTGATCAGTTACATACAAATTGAACTTTTCATCAAACACATTCTTATCTCATGATGACCAAGCCTCAGGACAAACATTTACGGAGCCATTCCAGTTCTTCAAAAGGAGAACAGTCAGATTCTGATTTAAAAATACTGGATAGTGATTATATCAATGAACACATGGACAAGTTAATAGATAAAGTATGTGAAATATTAGATACCAAACTGGAGCATTTCAATGAAAACAGAGTGCAAAATATTGAAACTGATTTGCATTCACTACAACAGACAGTAGATGAAATAGAGAGGAAAACTTCTTTGAGAATCAATGGAATTTTGGAAAAAAATAGGAAAATATGCTTGATGTAATTTTGGACTTTTTTAATCATACCCTAAAGGTAGCATGCAATGAAATAGACATAAATGATGTACTCAGAATTGGAAAACCTAAACAAAAAGATGAATCCCGAACGTTTTTGGTGAAGTTCGTAACTTTGCTTAAGAAAAATTAAGTTCACTTCGCCAAAAGAAACCTCAAAAATAGTGGAATAGTAATTCATGAGGACCTATCCAAAGATCGGTATGAGTTATTTCAAATAGCGCAGAAGAAATATGGAATCAAACACGTATGGACGATGGGAGGAAAAGTCTTTCACCAAAACAATAACGCCAAGAGGGAACTGACCAGCATAAAGGACCTGTAATCTATAACAAAGGTTCTGTACTTATTTTTAAATGGAATGTATTTTTTCTTTTTTTTATTTCAAGACANTTATATACTTCTGATCTATCCGACATCGAAGTTTTGTCTTCATTGTTTTCAATAAATTTACTTAGACTATTATTTGGACTATTATTCGTTCTGTAAGCTACGTTTACGCATTTTTTCTTCAAGAAACGGACGGTATTATTGGTTGGTTCAGCCAAATATGACAATGTCCTGTGACTGACGTTATCGCATCTTGAATTTGGGTAGACCTGGTCCATGGCTTGCTTTTGTAGTTTTCTGGAAAGAATGGAGTATATAATATCTATCTTATAACCGTTGTTGACCGTTGTTTGATCAAACTCAGCTCCATCTGAAAATTACTCTCAGACAGTGGACTATTTAATAGTCTATGAAGCAAACTCTTGAATGCAGCAATTTCAAGCTAGTAAGGGTGTATGGAGGAATTATGTATGATAATGTCCGTGTAAGATGGTTTGTGGAAAATTGTAAATTCATGTTCATTGTTATTTTTTGTAATGATTGAGTCGAGGTAATTTATTGAATTATTTACCTCCCTCTTAGTGGTAAATTTAATTGACGGGTGGATGAAATTGACATATTCAACAAACTTGCCTAATTGCATATCTGTTACGATTTCATTATCCACTAGTGATCAATGGATATCGTAATGCTTGAAGAAGCATTCAATAGTTCCAATCAAGGTATTGATCAATCGAATGATTTAAATGTGGTAAATAAAACTTCTGCTGATAGTTTTACGGCCCAAACGATGGATTTTCAAGATCGGGATTCAGGTATATGATCTATTCACAACATAATCAATTGAGTGTGTGAAAAAATGAACTTTATATTTTCAGGTTGGACAATTGAGAAAATTTTGTATTTGGAGGTGAATGTTAATGAGTATAGCCCCCTTGGTGAATCCTCTTACATCAAACTTCCCAAGTTCATCGAATCCAAGAGAAGTGTGGTGAATGTTGATAATCAGGACCATTACTGCTTTGCATGGGCTGTACCTTCAGCTTTGTATCCTGCCAGTGCGAGAGTCTGTGAAATTTCATCATACCCACATTTCTCAACCGTATTGAATGTAACAGGTATGGATTTTCCAGTTAAATTGAAAGATATCCCTATATTTGAGGTCATGAATGATTGCTCTATCAATGTTTATGGCTTGGAAAACACTTTCAAAAATGGCAAAATCGCATATGAAGTTGTAGGCATATCTAGGCTTGACAGTCACGTGAATATTTTTGTAATGGTATTTCATTGTACTTCAGTGATTAGCGGGCTCTATTGCGACATCAGTTGAATGATTGTAATCACATTTTAAAAACAACGCCAAACACATGTTTCAGAATTGACAAATTTGGTAAATGTGTACCTGAAAATATTTTGAAATTAGCATGACTTCAATATTGCCACCACATGTGATATATGTGGAAATGAATTTGAAGAAGGGGATATTAAAATACGTAACCACTGCCATCTAACGGGAAAAAAATGGAGCTACTCATTCCATTTGTAATCTCAATTTCAAATTGCCCGATTTCATTCCAATTATTTTCCATAATTCCATAATCTCAGCGGGTATGACTGTCACCTATTCATAAAAGAGTTATGTACTAATAAAAATAAAGTTGATTTCATCGCTCAAACTAAAGAGAAATATGTTTCTTTCATGAAACATCTAATCATGGAAAATATATTGTATCGAAATGGGCAAATTAAAAAAAATATTTGAAGTTGGGATTTGTGAATAGTTTCAAATTTTTGGCTGCATCTCTACAAGAGTTGGGCGATAATTTGGATGAAAAACATTTTGTGTAGACCAAAAAATATTTTCCAAAAAATGATAAATTTCAGCTAAAGAGGCAAGAAGGTGTTTTTCCATACAACTTTATCGATTGTTTGGATAAATTGATTTATTCAAGTATACCATCGAAGGTGGACTTTTATGATAAACTAAATGAGAAGAATATTTCTGATGAGGATTATGATAGAGTGAAACAGGTATGGGGCATGTTCAATTGTCGTGATTAAGGTGAATATTCTGACATTTACTTGAAATCTGATGTTCTGTTGTTGTATGATATTTTTGAAAATATCAGAAATATCAGTTTGGATACATATAAATTGGATCCTGCCCATAATTTCACATCTCCAGATCTATCTTGGGATGATATGTTGAAGTTTACAGGTGTCGAGTTAGAATTACTAACTGATATCGATATGGTGCATTTTTTCCAAAATGGTATACGCGGTGGTGTTAGCCAATGTTCGGAAAGAAATCATATTGCAAATAATCAATTTCTTCCAAATTATAATCCCGACGAACCTTCATCATTCATCATGTATTTGGATGCAACCAATCTGTATGGTCATAGGATGTGTCAATCGCTACCTGTTGGTGGATTTACTTGGTTGACCATGTAACGGGTTAAATGTACGGTAAATGTTTTCTCCTTGAAACTTTGAGAAAATAATACCTTATTCGGAAATCACGCTTCAATTATCAATTCGACCATACCATCTCACTCAGTAAGTATTCGAAGAAACCAATTCTTAGTATGAAGAATCTTATTTTCCAGCTAACCTATAATACTTGAGGATATATGATACCCTGATTTGTTAAAAACATTTTCTAATTTATATTGAACATGGTTTCGAATGTTTTCTTTTGGACTAATTTACCTGGACTATGGTAATTAGTTGAAATGATGAATTTTCGATTTTCGATCTCGGATTGGCCAACGGGCTACTTGAGTGTCAGAGGGGCATGCGCGCTTATCACTAGACTTTTTCAAAATAGGCAAGAACGCAATTCCTTCTCCCGGTCGAGGTCAAAATTCCTTGTTCTCGAAGATCGTAGCTGGCAGCCATTGAAGAAAATTTTAAAGGGCTTGTGGAATAAAAAGTTTGTGATAACAACTCCGTTGGAGGATTATATTCTTTGGCCCGAGATTAGTGGAAATTATGCCCTATATTGAACTTATGATATTGTTGGTTGTGGCATTCCACTCTCTTATAGAGGATTAGAAAATTTTCATGTGAGTCGGCATTTCTTTTATTTCATTATGTTCACTTATTCACCAGGAAATGGGATTTCATATAATTTATTTCTCGTAGAGTTCGGAATTCATTCTTGAAATTCCATCGAATTCATCAGCCCTTCCTTCGCCCACTCAAGATGTTGCTGCGGAAGTTCCCCTGTCACAGAGCGCATGTGAGGACCGGAAATTTTTTGATTCTTTGTCATATATGCGATCTGTGATGAATCTGTTCAAAATCTGCTGCAAGTGGTCGTAGATGTCCACCGCGAAGCTGGTTCCACTCCCTCACCACATCGGGATGGGACACCATCCTCATCAGCCCTTCCTTCGCCCACTCGAAATGTTGCTGCGGAAGTTCCCCTGTCACAGAGCGCATGTGAGGACCGGACATTTTTTGATTCTTTGTCATATATGCGATCTGTGATGAATGAATTAAGCGAGAAGCGACAGCACCGAGTTGAGTGCGATTCTCGCCGCAGAGCCATGACTGCAAAAATTGAAGGCATTCAGGCTCAAAAGCGGGAATTAGATAAGCAACTGTCTCGCATTGAAGCGGATCTTCGCAAGGAAGATCAGCTTGAAGGCGAGCTAGTGGCTTATATTGAGAAGTACGAGCTTCGGGTGAGGCGATGGAAGGACATGATTGCTGGCTCATTGACAGATTTGTAAATATATGTATTTAAGTAATGCATGTCAATTTTGAGATATATTTAAGTTGTATATAAAATATTTTTTGCATGTTATTTTCAGGGTTGTAATTTCGTTTCATTATTTAATGAAATGAAAAATAAACAAGGAATTGAAAGGAGTGCATATATACTTTGGTTGTTGCACACAGAATACTGCGAGGTTGGGGCAGTATTCATTCCTTTAATCTAGTCATGTTCTAGCGATATTTAGCATGTAGAAATTAATCACAATCTATTCAAGTATTCATTTGCAATATGAGTTAGTTGAAAATAAGATTGAAATGTCAAAAAACCAAAAAAATAAAAGTGATTTTATCTTGAAGAAATGAACTTTGTATGGTAAGACTAATGAGTTTGATCAATAATAAAGAAGCTAAGAACCTTGTCCCATCTCTCAGCATTATTCCATTCGAATATGACTTTTCCATACATGAATAATCAAAGATATTATCCTTTAGAGTGGTTCAACAAGTAGACGTTATCATCAGTTAGTCTGTTTGGAAAACAAAATTATCACTAAAATGACGACTCATAAAAATATCAATGAATGATATTGATAAAAATAAAGGAAAGCAATATTTACTTGGTTGGTGTGTTCAAAATTTCAATCCTTCCTGCTCTTGGGTTTTTGGCTAATCAGGAATTTTCATTCATTGTTTGATACGAACTTGAAGATATTCGCTCTGGTATGGACGAGACATCAATATGTCGAGCAAATACAAGCGAACATGAGCTTTTTTGGTGAATACGCATCTTACTGGAAAATGAATAGCTATCATTCAAAAAAATTATTCCGTCTCGCAGCACCAAAGATTTTAGAAGAAAATCAGGAAGTCCTCGAATTATTCACACAGAAAAATCGGATTATTGAAGGGATTGAGAAAGGTATAATGAAGTACGAGGGAAGTTCGTCCACTATTACTCAAAATCTTCAATTTTAATGATTGCAAAAATAAATTGCTGAAGTATTTATCAATATGTTGTATTAAAAAAATCTTAGCATGCCACAAATCAGACTTTGAATTCTTTATGAATTACAAAGAGTTCATTTACGCAAAATCGGATCGATATTTTAAAATAATCTACTCAGTACCTCTACGCCATCCAGTCTCCCCTCCTTCTAAAAATCTCTAACCTTCTTCTACAAATCATATATAAAAGGTTGCATTCCCATTAACTGACAAACTTGTCCACTCATCATGAATCAAGTAACGCCAGTTGTGCAAGAAGCTGATTCCACAAGCGAACCTTATTTCATTTTCTCTGGGGGTTCGTCCTATGGAGAAATTCAAGTGCAAATTATCAATTCGACGTGCCCTGACGATGACTTTGATGGATATTCAGATACCACCATTGATTCGAATGAGAAACCTGAATTTGAAGCTGATGAGTATGGTCTGTTTGATGACCCAAATGATATAGATGCCGATTTTGGGGTGATGAATAAGTTTTTCCCGATCTTTCGAAAATCACCCAGCCCCGAAATTATGGAGCCGAATTTGAATGAAGTTATTGACTACAAAATGTTTTTATTTGTAACGTTTGGGCAAATTATGTGTAATAAACACAATGGTATTCCATATTTGGTCTCTCTCCATAATATTTTGTCCTCATTGCGGCCCTTGTAAAAATGACATTCGTGTGCTTTTGTGTAGATTTACAAGAAGTTCGGCTCGTATTTGTGATTGTTTTCAGTAAAATCGAGATGGATTGGAGTAAATCTTTTAATAAAAAGAGACGTGACAGAACTAACTTTTTTGAAAACTTTGAGTATATTAGCAGTTTTTTCACCCTAACGATATCTCGAAAATAAATAACAAATAACTAACATAACGATCCAAATTCTCAGTGATACTCCCTTTCAGTTATATATCTCGTTCTATAACTCAATCATCGGAATTTCGTTACTAATTCGGGTTAACATCTAGTATCCATAGCTTCACACGAGTTATTCACAATTTTTTATTCGATGATTACTGCTATTCATTATAATTCGGCAACGGGTAATATCATTCAGAATGATATCTCTTGTAGAAAGAAACAATTTTTTTTGTAATTAGTTTCGCATATTTCAGCTGCCTGTAGTTCACGCCGTGATATAGAAATTATTGAATTCAATGGTGTATCTATTGATTTGGTAATTATAGTTATTTGAGAATTTGAATGAAATGATTTCTGGAAATTTCCTTGATGTATTCGTCATGTCCTATTAGTATAATGCTAAGGCCGCTTGAGGACCAATTGACCTCGACCTTGAATGACGTCATATGACCTAGAGGTACGTGTCAGACGATAAGACCTCGAACATGGGTGTTGACCTTGACATTTAGGTCTACTCCCAGTTGGTGACCTTGAAGTCTAACCTCGAAAGATACCTCACCACCTCGATCTATACACGTTCAATATGTCATCGAGCATGTGGTTTGACCTTGAGATTCAACATTGCTCGATACGTGACCTCTATGTTTGACCTTGCATCGAACATGCGGTTCAACCTTGAGATCCAACCTTGCTCGATACGTGACCTCGATATTTGACCTTGATTGATATCGTATCATATGATCTCGACCTTATCCATCATGTCCTCGACACATGGCCTTATACTTGTGCTTTAATTGACCTCGGGAATTCAGACTAGCCCTGATACGTATCCTTGAGGTTCAACCTTGGAGGGTGTCCCACGACCTCGAGATATTGTCGTGAAACAAAACTAGAAATTTCACGAGCTCCAGTACAAGGACCGCCCACTCAGAATGAACATTAAAAAAACGTGGAAAAACATTGGTTCTTCCAAGATATTTCAGCTTAGTTTTGAAAACTAAGATGTGAAATGTCGTTTCCTAAGCGATAGAAAAATCTTTTGCAAGATTAGTAGCCTTCGCCAATTTTTGATTAGGGAAAAAGCTGATTTTATGGAAAATGGCTTTTTCAGTTATCTAGACAGGGAAATCGTGCTTTCTTCAAAGAAGCATCGATAGAGATTCTTAGTAGCTATCGTTTGACACCTCGATCACGTTTCTAGTGCTCGTGGTTCAATTTTTATTAGCATTCAAGTTTGAAAAATATAACATAGAACTCCGGTAGGATCAGCCAGTCTGAGGCTAGGTTCTACTCAGCGTATTCTTTCTACGAACGAGGACATCAGTACCTCTCCCTTGGTCGCAGAGCGACAAACCCTGGGCATTGATGGTTTTTCAGCAAGCCGAATAATTCGAGAATTCGACAAGTCACAAAGAACAAAGCTGTCCTCAAACCGCGATAAAACAACGCGAAATAGCATGTTTGAATTGAATCGCACTAGGGAAAATAAAACCTCGGCGATGAGAAGGATTGATTTATTACATGCAGAAGTGAAACGTCAGGAGACGTTACTACAAGAAACTGGACATCATTCCCGAAGAGATGCACCAGCCAGACCGCAAAGCGAACCCCAATTAGGGCTTCGCGCGATGCTATCAATGCGAGTACGATCTCCTATGCTGATATCGGCTCCGAAATCAAGAAAATTGCAATTTTGTTCCCAACCGGAACAAAAAGCAGAAATCGAGGATTTTTGCCGACGGCGACAACCGGAAGGAGCTTTCCCTCCGAAACCAATAGTTCTGCCTGAATGCGAGCATTTGAGGCACACTATGGAGGAGTTACCCACTTATGTGGTAACCCCGAGTCCCAGAATACACAGGGTGTACAGTCATCCTGTGGAAATGGAAATTGTAAGAGAAACTTTGCCGTTGTCAAACCCGACAAGAGGATCATGCCATAGCAGACAAAACTTCCGAAACAATGAATGTTTCAAAGAAAGAACCACCGGACAGGATTTTCGAAACAAGGAAGGTTTCGAGAGGCGCGGTGAAGGACAGCGTTTCCTAAGCAAAGAAGGCTTTGGAAATGCTGGCAATATGGAATTGAGCAACAGCGACGACCAGTACCTCCACAAGGAGTTTTATATTCCAGAAGAGCTAACTGAAGCAAACCAACCTCCCGTCGTACCCAGACAGGAACTGGGTCCTAAAATCCCTGGGGCTCAGGTCTGGGGAAATGGGTGGGGAAATGTACTTTTATTAGGAGTGTGGTGTGAATATTTCACTCAGTTCGCATTCTCCTCATAATCTCGCGGTTTATATAATTTTAAACAGAATGTATATGTGCAATGACTGTGGGAAAAGTTTCACACGTAATGACAACCTGCGTCGTCATCAGCGCGATTCCTGTACATTGATGAATTTTGGAGGATCATCAACCGAGAATGATGGAGAAGCACCAACCTCGAAGACTTGCAGACTTGCCAGTGCTGCAATTTGACAATTTCAAGTGATCAGATGAATGTACATCGGAGAACTTTGCAGTATAGAACGAATGAATATGTGCATTATGGAGAGGGGTTTAAAATCCTAGGCAAAGCTTTCAAGTGTAGAATTGTGAGCTACAGGGTGGATGGTCAAAACCACCATATGCCTTCAAATCATATCAAATCAAATCAAACTTTATTCATCCATTCCATAATTGTCATTTTTTACAGATTGTTACAGATTACATTACATTCTTCAATGAATTGAAGCAGGAAGTATTGAAACTACTTGAAGAAGTGTTGGTCATCCATAAAATTGTGGAAGTTAATATGGAGGTGTTTGGGCGGTATAATCTACAAACTAAAGAGTACTGTGATGTTGAAGCATTCAATAGTTCCAATCAAGTTATTGTCAATCGAATGTGGCATATTAAACTTTTGCTGATAGTTTGACTGCCCAAGCGATGGAATTTCAAGATCGGGATTCAGGTATATGATCTATTCACAACATAATCAATTGAGTGTGTGAAAAAATGAACTTCATATTTTTAGGTTGGACAATTGAGAAAATTTTGTATTTGGAGTTGAATGTTAATAAGTATAGCCCCTTGGTGGATCCTCTTACATCAAACTTCCCAAGTTCATCGAATCCAGGGAAAGTGTGGTGAATGTTGTGAATTAGGACCATTACTGCTTTGCATGGGTTGTAATTCAGCTTTGTATCCTGCCAGTGCGAGAGTCTGTGAAATTTCATCATACCCCATTTCTCAACCGTATTGAATGTAACAGGTATAGATTTTCCAGTTAAATTGAAAGATATCCCTAAATTTGAGGTTATGAATGATTGCTCTTGAAATTCCGGAAGTTGAGGGCACAGGTTCAATATTTGTATCTTGTCTGGATGTAGAAAGTTCAGTTGAAGGCTTACCATCATCAGGTGTTCTAAGATTGGCCATCGATTATTCTAAAAGTTTGTAACCTTACCAATCGATGAGAAGGTTACAAGTCACCTGTCAACTCAACCCGAGACAGTTGGGTATTTGTAACTAGTTTTAGTGAAGACGGGAAGGGTTCTTGCATAACATTTCAAGATTTAGATTTCATAAAAAAAAATAGGCGCCAGGTAAATTACCTCACAAACACCCTAAACGTGTCAATACCACTAACTTATTAAATGATATGAAACAATAGGTACCGGTTTGAAAATGTATTCCAAACTTGAAACCACTTGTATATATATGAGGTATGAGTCTAAACAATCAAGCAAGTAGATTATATACTTTACCTCAGGCAAAACAAATCATATACATAGTTCAAAGGATAGCGTAGATTGATAATTATTTTCCGGGATTGTAAAAGATTATTCTACAAGTGGACAAGAACATTTATACATTTAAGAACCAAACAGTAGGTACCACAGTTAGAAACGATCGATCGGTAAATGAATATGAATTCAGCAAAAAAATTAGGGCATGTATCACAACCACTTCAAATTAACACATCAAGCCGAATTTGATGCAGAAATTCAAATGTCGTCAAAAAGTTATGATGCGTCGCGAGAGCTCTAGCATATGCGCAATTCAAAAATCATTAAAAATAACATTAAATTTCCGCTTTACAATAAAAAAAACGAAAGCACTAAAATAAAGCAACAGAAAGAAGCAGGTTGTAGGTGAGCCAAAAGGTTCTTGAATTGTAAGTGGACTAATGATAATATCGAAGTCTCCGAGTAGCTTCTTCCTTTCGTGCTGATGACCATGAACCGTTCTGTATGAAGGTGAGACTAACCATTCGATCACCCCTTATCTGGATTGATCTTCGATTATCAAAACGTTGAAAACTCTGGGTTGAAGTTCCGTACAAAAAAAACCCTAGGAGAAGAATCATCTGTCATGAACAAAACTTGGACAATATTCCGATATTCTTTACTATCTAATCCCCTTATGGATAGCTATATAGGTAGCACATGAATGAACTGATTTCAGATATCTTCATTGTGAAATATGTACAACAAAATCATAAAAGTACAGTAAGGTTTTTTTTTACTAAAAATTGGTTTCTTCGAATACTTACCGGGTGAAATGATATGGTCCAATTGATAATTGAAGCGTGATATTAGAATACGGTCTTATTTATTCAAAGTTTCAAGGAGAAAATATTTACCGCAGATTTAACCAGTTACAAGTTGAGAACTTGTCATTGGTGTAACGTTGACTTTGCAACCATCTTTAACTGCATTTTATTGCGCAGCAAGATAGTCGACCGAGGTGAAAATATTTGTATTCAACGGCAATAGTCCTGTTACCCGAAATCCGTTAGCTGCTATCTCACCCGTTCGTACTTTTAAATAAGCCCTACCAAATAGCTCCACAATATTATAAGGGCTTAGTGGTCTATTGTTGTCTCTGATCCACATTCGTATTTCTTCACTCTAATACGTGATCCCATAAACGTTTTGTCTAGTGGCTGGAGCTTGTGGGTTGTGTGAGGAGGTAAGGACACAATGTCTACATTGGTTTCCCTAGCAAGTTCTATCAGGTCGATGTTACGAGTATGGGAAAAATAACCATCTGAAATCAGTAATACTTTCGATTCCAGAGTAGGGTTGGTATGCGAATATTTTCATTTGAATCCATTCTGACGGATGTGCAATGCCAACAGCGCCTAGGGGACTGCCTCTCATTAGCAGATCACTCATATTCTGGCGAGGAAATATAATGAAGGGAGGTACAAAATGACCAGTAGCGTTCATAGCAACAACAATTGTCAATAATGAGCCCCTTTCAGCTGAGGTTAGTAAAGCTATCTGCCGTTTCCCTTCATGGCCAACCACTTGGAGTATTTTGCTCTGTACTTTGTAAGCCCGGTTTCGTCAACATTATATATGCGGTTTGAACCATATTTTTATTGAGCATGAAGGTCTTCAAGAAGATCAAAGAATGTGTCTACTTTTTCTCACCAAATGGATTTCTCAACTGATTACGTCTTGCCAACATGAACGCCATTTTTCGAACACCGCTTCTAGTCAAGCCGTGAAATTTGCTCTACATCGTCAAAATATAGTCTACCAGAATATTTTCAAGAGTTGTCCCTGAAACAGTTGTCCTTCCAAGTGTAGTACCTAGCTGCGGCTTCTTCTGGCGGTAGTTCGTTTTTCTGAAATAATCGAAACAAGGTAGACCTCGGCAATCAAAAACCGCTAAAACCCACAAAAAAACATCTAAACGATGTCTAGAAGGTATAACAACAATACTTTGTGCACTTTTTATGCGAAACATAGGTGTTTTTTAGATACCTAAGAAAGTTATGCGGCAGCAACAAAACAAAACACTGCTACTGTGATAAAAAGGGTCGCACGACTGACATGTTATGACCTATACGCGCGAACGCGGACACATAGAAATATTTTATATTTAGTCACTCTCCTTTACATTCTAGTTACAATGTATTTCAATTAGAAATATCAGAAGTATGAATTTGTAATACCTCAATGCCAATGGAAACTGAAAAAATATTGAAAATATCATACGAGGTGGCGGAAACGTACATATATGAAAAAACTCATGAAAGTTGTTGATATCACGAAGTGTATCGCCAAAGATAATGCAAGGACATTGTCTTTGAAAGTGTCTTTGACATCTGAATTTATTCAATTCCTTGTGTTAGAAAGTGATAAGTCAGTTTTTGAAAATGAATGCGAAAATAGCATTTTCAATCTTCGAAGTAAAAGGAATGAAAATATTCATATTGTATAAAAATTTTTCATTTACTGTTGCCATTCTGATCCGTCAGAAGACGTGTCACTATCACTCAGATTCATTACAAATTGTTCAGTTTGTTACTCTATAATACTTTTTGATTTCCACAGTTTTTGCCCCATTTTCTGCTGCACGTGATCAGTGCATTCTTTCTGTTTTCTGATGTGATGGTAGCTATCGCATTATGATATATATTTTTCTTGTCAGCAAATTTAAAAGTAGTATTGTGCTTTGCAACAAAATTTTTATATCAGCCCAAATCAATTCAATGAAATTAACTTTTTAGTGATATGGTAATAGCCACAGCATTTTCATTAGCCATTTCATCAATAATATATTCATCATATTTTTTCTGTACTCATTAACTATTGCTGGAAGTTCCACTTTGAGTAATAGATTATTTCAGAATGCAGCCAGTCTTGAATATCAGTTTTCCTTGATGTTGTAGTTGTAATTTATTCCATTTTCCTATAATGATATGGGGCATTGTCTGCATGAAATGTCTAGATGACATACCTTCATAAGAATACTGCATCATTTCTTGACTCTCTGTTTTGATTACATGAAAATTTGAATTCAAACTCCAAAAATGTTCTCCACTTGTGTCGTTCTCCATCATCATTTATTTTTTCTCTACCATTCGAACTTATATTATTATTGTATCACCAGGAAAGTCATGAATATATACTTTTTTCTCTGAATTACTTCGTAGAATTTTTACTGTATGTGAGTTGATTTGGATACAATACGTACCAACAAAACCATCCGTGTCTAGAAAGGAACAAAACGAATATTTCTTAAATTTTTGATATAGGTACTTGGTCAATCACACACATACATTTCATGAAATCTCTATGCGTAAAAACTTTTTTTTCGGTATGTAATATTTTGCTATTCAAAATGTAATTTCTGCTCAACTTCCGATCAAGTACCTGAAAAAATACTATTCTTGATAATACCCTGGGAGGAGTTCCAATTCAACTCAAGTATACTTTCGTTATGTTGAAAGCGATATACAACCTTTCAACATGAAAGCATATGATTTCTTTGTTTCGTTCAAAGTCCAATCAGCTTCAATATTTCTCATTTGAATATCCCAACTAATTTTGAATACTAACAGATACACACACTATATGTGAACTTTCATAATAGGTACAGGAAGAGGATACGAATGAAAGTAAAAAAAAATGTTGATCCACAGAATATTTTTCGAAGCCAAAGTTTTTCCTATATTTTATGTAAACCATATCGTACCGAATTCCAAAACCAAGTAACGACTGATTTTCATAATTTTTATGAAAACCTCAGAATATGTTATTTGAAACATCTATCAATTTGAAATGCATACCATTCTGTGACTATTCAAAGGATAAAAAACATCGATCCCTTCTGAATCAAACATACATTTCAGATTGTTTTTCTTTCATCAGCAATACTCATCACAGCCAGGCAATTCCGGAAAAAGCTCATTTTAATTTTCATTGCCAATTAATTCAGAATGGTAAACATTTGGAGTTCATGTAGATAGCAGATAGCTGCAGCTCTCCGTGATTTGCATATTTTATATAGAACTCTACGATTGCGGATATGTGAAAAATTATACAATTGAATATATTTCATTTGTATTTGGTATGGTCAAAACCTTATTTTCGCTATCTGTTTTCCAATAATATTTACTATAATCTATACGTTTCAGAAATACTTTCATTCATACGCTTTTATTTCCCGATCATACAATTAGGATCAGTATCTTCTTAATCTTTATATAGTTCATTCTCTCTTCTACGATCGGATATTCAAAATAATAATTGATATCATTTTCGTGGAGTTTGCGGAGCAAAGTAAAGTCGACGGCATTTTGAGTCAACAATCTCTTGGGATTTACTCTGCACAAGTCAAATCAAATTTGGAGCAGGAGTAACTATTTCACAAGCAATAAAACTGGGTTGGATAGCCTCAGGAGAAATCAATTCGAGATCAAATAATTCAGAAGAGAAAAATGATTTTATCTCTATCGGAACTTAAGGAGTTAAAGTAACTGAAAACTCAAATTAACAAGAAATAGTAGTTTTCAAAGGATCTCCTGACACATCAACAAGGGTTTTCCTAAATGAATAATTCTCATGTTTCGGAAACATAATATAGTATTCACAGGTTGAATATGATCAGCTATGGAATATGCCTTGCAATTATTCCAGCAGACAGCGATGGAGTTTGGATCGCAAGTTATTTGAATGTGTACACGAACGATCTATTATCTGAGGCAAAGGCAACTAAAGAAGCAAAGTTACACAAAAAACAAATCAGTGACTTATTTATTGGGACTAGATTCATATTGAGGAAGTGAACATCAACCTAAAAGAAAATTATTATCGATGAAATAGACAGAAATACTGATAATAGATGTTTAACATCGAAAAATAACATTAAAAAGGCGTTATGATTATTATCGAACTCTCAAGCGGATATTCTGAGATATGAAATCGAATCGGACTAGAACAAAATCATAGTGACACGAATATTTGATCAATTTCATCACCTACTGATTAATAGGAGATTCGGGCAAAAATTTATATGAAATATCTTTGTGATTTCAAGATAGTATGGGACAAGTCGCCATTCTGCATACTATGTGGGTTCACTTTAGAGTCGAAATAGTATTATTGGTAGCTTTTCCACAAGTACCCAGTATAGCTACATAGCTACATGCCTTGTCAACCTCATCAGAAGTTGCGTATAGTTCAATTATTACCATTTGATCAACTGATTCAGATGAAACGCATCATGTTCATTTTCAATATGCAGAATAAGAGTTACTCCATTGAAAACCATATCGCTTCCTAGGCTGAAAATTTGTCGTGACTCTTTGGCAGCGAAGTTGGATGAAGAATTGAGAGAATCGTTAGGTATGAATATCAGAAATTTGTTCCTTGCCTGATTTGAAAATAGATTGGCATGATTCAAGGTCGAATCAAGTCAAAAAGACATTTGTTTCTAACAAAACATTCGAAATGCAGTCACACAGAAGTAACACAGTGGTCTCGTGCCTTCTTTGAATATAACACTGAAGACATCATTTCAATAGGTAGAGATTCAATGAAATTTCAGTTGTTAGAATTGTATAATGATCTTTCTGTATTGCTATTAGCTCAGCATCACATATATTTATGATATCATATAATCTGCTAGCGAATGAATATTCAATATTTGGGATATAAATCCCAAACCATTCTTTCTGATTTTTTTTTATGAGTCCGTGTAAATGAAATTATGATCAATAATAAGGTGGGCTATAGAGTGATAAAAAATATGTTTATTAGCTGGATCATGCTTTTTAATCTTAAAGTCCAATATTTTTGGTTTACTTAGATATACTTCTAGTTCAAAATCGAAACATGGTATTATTTTGCTTTTGTGAATATACTTTTCAAAAATTTTAACTTCAATATATGCATCAATCAGTTACGGTGTTTTTTTATTTTTCCAATAATTTTTTTTTCTATCATATGTGTTGAGGTACTAATTAAGTACATTAAATCGGAATCCTGATCTATTTTATCAGTTATAAACTTACATGCTAACCATTTTCTTCTATAATCTGAATTCATCTCCCCAGTTTCAGCCATTAAGGCATTAATTGGAGTTGACTTCATGCATCCTGTTATAATCCTCATACCTTGATTTTGGATATTATTGAATTTTTTGAAGTTTTTTTGTGAGTTATGTGTAATAAATATAGATCCATAATCTAAATGGGATTTAACAAGTCCATTAAATGCCATTTTTAATATTTTGGGATCTGCCCCCCACCAAGTTTTACAGAAACATTTCAAAACATTCATCCCCTTGCTAGCTTTGATTACTATCTTATTGGTATGTTTATTCCATGTTAAATTTGATGTAAGGTTCATACCCAAATATTTAATTTCTGAAACATTAATTAAATTGTCATTCCCTATTTTTATAGTTGTTGATTTCTGTTGTTGTCTCCCTGAATTAAACCACATTTTTTTGCTTTCATTTGTAGAAATTTCTAATCCGTTTACATTCATCCAATCATTTATTATATTAACAGTTTGATTCATTTTATTAATTGTGTTTTCTATTTGTTTCCCTTCAATTATGATTATTATATCATCCGCATAAGTTATGATATGTGCTGGTATTCTATCAAAGAGAGAAGTAAAATAAATGTTAAAGAGTATTGGACTCAATGAGGATCCTTGTGGTAATCCTCTAGTTGAGATGTGTGGTCCATGTGTTATCTCGTCATTGTCAGTGGTGTAATAAATTCTGTTGTTTAGTATTTTAAATATTAAATTAGCCATGTTCGGGTGTATATTCTAATTAATTGAATATTTGTAAAGTTCGAAAATATTAACATTGTCATAGGCAACTTTTATATCTATAAATGATGCCAGAACTTTTTGTTTCAATCCAAAAGTAATTTGTATATGAGTAATTATAAATGCTAAGCAGTCAATTGTTCCTTTTCCTTTTCTGAACCCTAATTGATCATCTGACAATAATTGATTTTTTTCTATATATCATTCTAATCTTAATTTCATTATCCATTCTAGTATTTTTAATGGGCAAGATGCTAGCGAAATTAAACTATAACTGTGGGGATCGTTTGGGTTTTTATTTGTTTTGAGGGATCCTAAAACATTGTATCTTTTCAATGATATTGATATATGTAAACCACCACATAGTACTATGCGCTGGGAAATGAATTTCCTAAAACATCTTCTACCTAATCAATTAACCTCTCGAAGTATCTAATATTGAATATTATTTTTAGAATTACATGTCTTATTTCTGGGAACTTTTGCTATGAACCATTGAAGAGTTATTAATATTAAATGTTTGTATGTTATACTATGTTTTATTTATTTATTGATTAACACTCATCAATTTGATAACATCATATGGTAAAGTCTCTTATAGTTTTGGGCAGTGTTTCCTAACCTGGGGGTAATTACCCCCACAGGGGTAAAACGGCAATTATAGGGGGTAACAGAGTTGCCACAAAAAAGTATTAAAATAATAAACAAAATAATAGTATGATAGCACGACGCTCCATCTCCTCTATCTTCCCTAATTATATTGTAATTTTTTATTTTAAAGAATTGTTCTCTTTTCAGCCATGTTTAATTTAGATGTATAATTTCTGGATTCTCCTTTTTTGTGAATTCTATTAGATTATGTTTATTAGCTTTGACGCTTCGAATGTACCATTGTAATATTTTAAGTGTTTCCCCTGTCATTTTTTCCTAACTTATTATTAATTATTATTCTGATTGTGAATCGGAGCCACTATTATTAATACTTTCATTATCTATAGAAATAATTTTGTGGAAGTATTTTGGCTTTTGCCTCCTGCGGGATATTGCCAAATTTCTCTACAAATTCTTTTATTATTTCCTTGTCATTTCTGACTATTTTATTGCACCTAAGTTGGGCCATCGATTAGTATTCACAGAGCTTAATGTCCTATTTTCTTCATTACTTTTTCTCTTACTCATATTATAATTCATTACACTTCCTCTTGTAATCTGTGATGTTTGCCCGAATGGGTAAAACAAATTTTCTCTATGCTTATTAATATCGTATCCCATATTAATATTCGTTCTTTTTTTTTCCTAAATCTGACTGTTTCAATATTTTATTATAGGTTCTATTTTCCGAAATATTTTCATTATGTATTATTTTTTGTCTTTCATTAATTTGAATACTATCACAATCTATTTGGGTATTATCTACTTCTAGCTCTGGAAAATTTGAGTTGATTAATATATTTTCATATTGTTGTTTAGGGAATAATAAAGATGCTTCAAAAAAGGAAAGGTTGCTGTATTTCATTTTTTCTCTGATAATTTTTTGTCTTTTAAATTCAATGCAGTTTTTATCATTAGATTCATGATTTTTTTCTTTACAATGAATACATTTCATTTCACTACATTCATTATATTCTTCATCAGAATTGTGTATTTCTGAACAAGAAAAACATTTTTTCTCACCTTTATACTGTTTTTTAACATGACCATAGACTAAACAGTTAAAGCACTGAGTTACTGGAGGAATGTAAGGAATTACTTCATAAGTCATGTAGCATAAATCTACGTGTCTTGGCAATACAACTCCTTCAAAAGTTATTAATATCATATTGGTAGGTTTGTATTGAATATTATCCCCATCTTTTTCTCTTCTATTCATTTTCTTTATGTTTAATATCCTGTATGGGCTCCATATCATTCTCTCTAAATCCTTTTCCGAAAAAATTGTATCTATCTTTCTAACTATCCCTTTGCATGTAACCTGATTAAATGGTATATATATTTTGTATCCTTTCTCTATAATATATTCATTATTTACAAAGTTATTTGCCGCTTCTTTATTTTTAAATTGAACCCCAATCTTATTTATCCCTTTAGGTTTAATTTTAACTATGTCTTTTAATTGCTTCTCAGTTCTTGTTACAGTCTGTGTTTATCTTACAAAAGAGAGCGGTTAGATATATTTGTAAGGCAAAACCGAGAGATTGCTGTAAACCCCTGTTTATTGATCAAAAAATCTTGACTCTGACATGCATTTTTATCCTTGAAAGTGTGTGTATGATACACACACTTTCAATGATGTGCTATATCAATAAAATTGATATAGCACATCATTTCCTAAATTCAACCGTTTTCGAGATATCAAATTTTGAAGATAACTTTTTACTACTCCAAAATTTATTAAAGAAAAAACACGAAATGATGGATATTTATTATGAAAGTCACACAAGGTGGAGTATGTGGACAGTCAGACACCGAACCAGGTAAAACTAAATAAAAAATCTCCGACCCTGAAAACTCGCCAGATACCAATTTTGAATAGAATTGGACCATAATCACAAAAGTTGTCCGTCATAATGGAGCCGCCATTTTGTTTTGTTTTTTTCTAACAAAAATTTCATGATGCATTTTGGTCGAAATTATCTACACTTACCAAATTTCAAATCAATCGGATGATTAAAAGTGTGTCAAATTTAACTTGCAAGATTTGATTACAGACACACAGTCAGATACTCTTCTACAATAACAATGAAAGGTCCAAGGTTGTTATTTTTATAAAAAAGTATTTCTGTTTTTTTGTCACTATCTTCATTGTTTTTTATATTGATGTCCATATTGTGAATTGCGTTGTTATCTTTCAAAATGTTACTAAGAATGCTTCTTACTTCCCTATCACCGCTATCAATACTTTCATTGGAATCTATTTCTATTTCGTCAGTCCAATTTTGATTGTTATTACTTGCAATTTTTTTCTTTTTAACCGATGGAGCACCCGAAGCTTCACTCATTATTCCCTTGATACAAGATGTTTTTACTTTAACTTCCTAATCTAGATACTATATAAAAAGGATGGAAGGAAAAATATTCAACAGAGGTAGTGTTAGTGAGCACACCTACTTGCTTTTTTTGCCTGTTTGACGTGAAATAACCTCTACAACTGGAGCGCACGTAAACACATCCGCCGACCATGAAAACTCTCATCTCACTAACCTTATTATATACAGTCTGCTAAAAACACCACCTATGTTTTGGTCCAATCGAACCGGGATTTATGTTGGTAGTATTTGCATTGTTATTGTTTTTTTTTCAAGTCATACATTCAGGAAAAAAGTCGCTTTAATTCTCGATTCTCGCTGGTGGATGATTGAATAGATACTCATTATATATTATCATACAATATATTATATACTTTCTCGTTTTATAATATAATCTCTCGGAATGGATACTCCAAAGCGATGGTAGAAAAGACTTTGGCTAAAAGACAGCAGGAGCCTCGCAAGGAAGAGAAGCCGTCACAACCAGTGCTTGCACTTCCCTACATCAGAGGATTATCGGAGAGGATAAGAAGAATTGGTTCCAAGTACAACATTAGAACCTGTTTCAGATCCGGTAACACTATCCGTAGCAGCCTCACGAAAACCAGGCCCCCAAACG
>NW_019289900.1:29160-79509 GCF_000500325.1 Leptinotarsa decemlineata
CACACACACAGACCATACAATATTTTTTTTTAATTATAAAAACTCTATGATAAAAAATTTCAAATTCCGCAATAATCTTTTAATTTTAATGTAGAATATTTCTTTTGGAGGGCATGAATATGGAATATTAAATATTCAGGAATAGAAATCATAAAAAATTTGGAAAAGTCTGAAAGTAAAGATTTATTTTCATTGAGATGACTAATTGAAAGGAGAAATATATTTTGATAGACAAAAATATAATGGAGGTCTGTGTATAGTGAGATGCCATTATGCATCATAAATATGTTAGGAATGCTTTCTGGAGAGTACATCTTTTGAACAGGTGCGGTGGCAGACCGAGATTTTGAGATTGGCAACAACCAAAAATGTCATTGAATTCATTTTTGATTCTATTTTTACAAAATATTCCTAATCTCCGACCTCTTTATTCTCCACATACCAATTTTGAATCGAATCTAATCATAATCACAAAACTCGTCCGCCATCTTGAATTTGAGATTTGTCTAAAAATTCACAATCCCGGATATCTAAAACCCCCACATATCAGTTTTCAATCGAATCGGATCAAAATCACTAAAATCGTAGCCATCTTGGAGCCGCCATCTTGATTACCGGTGTGAACTTGGCAGCTAAAAGGTACCAGCCAAAATCCCGAAAACACCCGAGCGCACATAGACGTACGTCGAAAAATTATTACGGAGAAATAAACATTAAAAAGGTGAAAAATGATTGGAAGCTCTATTATTATCCCTGAAGGAACACCTCGGGCAACTCTTTCGAATGTGCCTACTAAAAAAGCAGAATAAAAAAAATTATAAATAGGGGATGAGTACATTTGTAAGAAATTATCTATCACTGAAAACATGTTTTGTTATCAGACGTAGTAGATGAGACCAGCAGTTAGAAGGGCTCAAATAGTGAAATAGTTGAAGGGGGTCACATGGAGACATACCTATAAAATCGAAACTCCTAGAAGAAAAAAAGCCTGTCAAATGGGGATAAAATTCAAAACTGAATCGTAAGTCATAAAAAGAAAAATCCTCTCACCATAATTTTATGTTAAACAGTATAATATCATTTTCAAAATCGATTTTTCTAACATAAAATTATGGTGAGAGGATTTTTCCTTTTATGACTTTCGATTCAGTTTTGAATTTTATCCCCATCTGACAGGCTTTTTCCTTCTAGGAGTTTCGATTACTTTTTATAGGTATGTCTTCATGTGACCCCCTTCAATTATTTCACTATTTGAGCCCTTCTAACTGCTGGTTTCATCTAACACGTCTGATAACAAAACATGTTTTCAGTGATAGATAATTTCTTACAAATGTACTCATCCCCTATTTATAATTTTTTTCATTCTGTTTTTTTAGTAGGCACATTCGAAAGAGTTGCCCGAGGTGTTCGTTCAGCGATAATAATAGAGCTTCTAATCATTTTTCACCTTTTTAATGTTTATTTTTCCGTAATAATTTTTCGATGTACGTCTATGTGCGCTCGGGTGTTTTCGGGATTTTGGCTGCTACCTTTTAGCTGCCAAGTTCACACCGGTATCTTGATTTTAGTAATTTTGACTATCAATTCTTAATATCTGGCTCCAAAATCCCACAAATTAATTTTCAATAGACTCAGACCATAATCATATATCATGTCCATTTTATTTTCTTTTTCTGTAACAAAAATTTCATTATGCATTGTCACGGAAATTATGAAGATTTGCCAAATTCCAAGAAGTTGAACAAATGTTACTTTACAGGATTTGTACAGAACAAACAGACAAGAAAGCGAGTCAATAAAAAACGTAATGAAAAATCATGACCCTAAAAGCACCTGTATACCAATTTTAAATGGAATCAGACCATAAATCACCTAGCTTATCCACCATCTTGAATCTTGTAAAAATATCTAATCTTCGACTTCAAAATACCAATTTTTAATAGAATCGGAATTAAAACTCTTCATCTATCATGAATGTTGATGAAAATCTTTCAATTCACCAAACTCAACCTCTATGTTTCTTCTATTGTATAAACATAAATGTTAATGCATTGTCACTCGAATGATTTGTATCTCTGCCATATTTCAAGATAATTGGATAAGTGGAATTGCCTCGAAACAATATACCTGAATATCTGTACTTGGTTATTATTTTTCAGTAAATCTGTAATTTCAAACATCTAAAACCATATCTCGACTTTAATTCAGGTCAACATTATTTCATTCATAATTTTTTTTTGACTTTCATCAATGAAAGTTTTGCTTTCCTTCCGATGAAGGCGCCACATTACGGGATACAATTTCACAATTTCTAGTAAAAACAGTATAGATGGCTCTGGCAACCTCCATCCAATGCTTTTTACATTGTGGTTGACCGACTATAAATCTTTAGAGAATGGTATCGCATCTGTCACAAATATCCCTAGAAATCAAACATACCAATCCCTAGATTCCTGAGAAACTCAATTTTAACCATAAAATAGTTATTAGGGACCTTTTTTTTTAAAAAAAAAAGATATGCAGCTGGCAATGTCTGCGTAGTTCAAAATATCTGAAAAACCCATTTCAACTCTCGAAATCTTCAGCAATTTGTTAAAAATTGAAGGACAATTCAATTGAACACTATAGACGCCCCCTGAATTTGGCAGCTGCCAAATCTAGTGGAAACGAATTTCGCGAATATGGCAGACAAAAAGCGAAAAGTTATAATTAACCCGTGTCTCTTGGCAAATAGTTTGATGAAACTGCCCTTCAAACAATTTGAAGAAACCAGTGGGAATGACGTCACTTCAAAGTAATATTATTCAACAGTACGACGGTGAGCCACAATCTTCAATAAAATAATGGAAAATATTAACGTTATGGATTCTATTGAGTTACGTAAATCAACAAACAAAGTACGTTCTGCTGTTTTACGTTATGATGAATTGAGATTATGACGACTTACGTTTCTCTGCATTGCGTATTCTATATATTACGATTATGATCTTGTAGCGTTATGATACATTGCGATTTCTCTCCTTTGATGTTATGATGGAGTACATTGATGAATTACATGGACCCGTTGTGATCTTGTCACGAGCGAAAGTAATGACGTCATGAATGACGCTTAGTGGAACGCACGGTAGGTAATTCTGTGTTCTGTGCCACGTTTGCATATTGCATATGCATTCATTGCAGACATTTTAGTTTTTGAGTTTTCCTAAAAGTGCACTAAGAGTTCCAAATTAAATTTCATATTCAAAATTCCCGTTCTTTCACTTTTTTGATAAGTGTAAATAGAATATATGGAACGAGATCAATGCTTATTTTGGAAGATCACAAGTTCTTTTGTGAAATTTCACAGCAACTTCAACAATGGAATTTTATCCTGAGGTAAGATGAGGTCTCTTTTTCAGTAACTAGGTATGCATCACCGACATGGTTATGTCGATGGTATGCATATTGCATTGCAGACATTTAATTTTTTGATTTTCCGTGAAACAGCATTATGACTTCCAAACTAAATTTCATATTCAAGATTCCCCTTCTTTCATTTTTTTTTGATAAGTGTAAATAGAATATATGCAATGGGATCACTGTTTCTTCTGGAAGATCACAAGATCTTTTGTGAAATTTTACAGCAACTTCAAACAAAGGAATTTTACCCAGAGGTAAAATGGGGTGTCTTTTTCAGTAACTAGAGAATGTATTTGATTTTTTATACAAAAGGCAGCATTTTTTTTTGGTTTCAACTATGCATTTTTCAAAAAAACATGTTCCTGTACCAAGAGGAAAAAAGTTGAATTGTATTTATTTCTCATTTGCTTTCAAAGATGCAGAGTATTTGAAAAGATGTGCTTTTGAAAATCAAAAATGATCTTTTGGTTATATTTTATCTATTCCATTAAATTACTTTTTGTTTTCGAAAGAAAATCTGTTTTATACATTTATATTTAACTGGATTTTTAAAAGATCGCGACATAAGATTTGAGGAACAAATAAAAAGACCCAGAAAACTAAAATGAATACTACTCGTCAAGTCGGTCACTTGTGAAGCAAAGTTTCGACATTGATCGCTGAGCAAGATTCGTCTTCTGTCTTTAATTGTAAGGTAACTAGTTTGAACCTGAATAGAAAAACAAAGCATTTGTGAAAGAAAAGGGAGATGGATTCACCTTACTTATTCAGGTTTGTCTTTCAAGAAGAGTTCAGTCTAGAAATGCTTTCGTGTTTTACCCCCAACACCACTGATATACATGCTGGTCGAAACAGCAATGTTTGAGGTTGGATCGTGAATGCTTTGTTTTTGAACTCTAGTTTCAACCAGATGCCTTGAAGTGAACGAGGAAGAATCTCGTTCTGCAGTTGAATGTTGAAGCTCAGTTTTGCAACTTTACTGCCTTGGGTGGCCTCTTTTATCTTCTATATTTGTGGATTCAGTCTTTTGTCTATCCGACAGATGGCATCTTCATAAGAAGAAATGTCATCATGCTTACTAATTCAGTGTGTTGGATTTTCATAAATTTTTCAATAGCAAAATGTTGAATTAATTTGCCTATATTCGATTAATAAGAAAACCATTTTCACAAATTATAAACAGCGTTTCAGTAAAACCCATTAGAGATTTGTTTTAAATAAATGTTTGATGTGATTTTGTAAATTGGCATAACTTTTTTATTTATATGTCGATTGAAATAAATCAAACACTAAATATGAACTGAAGTTTGTCACAATATTTTAGTGAAAAGCACAACTAATCGCTTGAGCAGTTTCTGAAATAAGAGTGCACAGACAAAAAGAACCCCTTACTTTGGTTGTGTAAAGTGGCGACTGTTCAAAATTTATGAAAGTTTGGTATGTGTTGTACTCGATCTGGAAACCAAAATTATCAATGGCCCCAACCAATCCCATGGCTGATTTTCTACACACAGAGTGTTGAATTTGAAAATTGCCCAGTTTTTGGAATCAACTTTTTTAGATACAAATTAGATTGGATTTCTGTTGCTTTCAGGCATTCACTACATGTACTCTTAATAAATTAGTGGCTACATATGACTAAAAATATTTATATTTACAAGGTGTGGCTCTAATCTCAAAAATATTTTAGGTGGTTTGTATATACTTACAATCAGGACTCTACAAAAAACTGTTCTTCCACTCAACGTTCATGAAGTCGAATGTATCAGTCATATTGATTTTGATCAATATATTTATGTTCAATATTGTTTTTCAGGTAACTGGCTTCTCAAATTTGAAGATAGAGCTGTGTACTGCTTACATTCTGATAGGGATGAATGGATTGATTCATAGCGTAGTTAGTTGTAATTGGAGAGCTGTCCATTAATTAGCCCATCAATGGAATCGTTGCATATTCTTCAATTACAGAAGGTAACTAATTATTAATTTGTCAGTTATGTAAGCTATTCTCCTAGAAAATTGAATTTAAATCTGTAGGTTTTTGTGAGGTATGGGTTGAGTTATGAATATGAAGAGGAAAATTCAACAAAAGCATTTGAAATGGTTGAAAATAAAAATGTTTTGTACATTACTCCGCAACTATGTAACCAAACAGCTTCAGTGCTGAGTTTAATATTCGGGCTCACTTGTATTAACCAAGATAGCAAGTAATATTTTTGAAGAATCTGGAAAAATGTTCAGATGTATTGAGAAATTTACTGTTGAATTGCCTCTTTTAGTTCTAATCAGTAATTTTTTCAATAATTTTGAAATTCTGCAAAAAATTTGATTTTTACAAAGACTCACATTTTGATTTGTAACATCCTTGGATCAAGCAAGCTGGTCAACAAAAAAACATATCTCATATTGGTCAGATCAAATTGTTCCATGGAATATACACCATTGAATTTGAAGGTCCTGAAATCAATAATAAATAGTTAAGGATAATAATACAACTCTTGTAGCATGATTAAAACATTTTGGAAAAATATACAGTTCCATTCAATTTTGAGTCGGTGTATGAGGATTTCTATACGGTAACATAGGTTAAAATTCTAGTTTTCACTGTATCTTTATTTGCGTCAATACTAGAGATGTGTTGACACTTTTCTATTGCAAGTTTTTTTATACTTTCATAATGAAAAATCAAATGGGTACCTGTATTTTTTGTAGCAAATCGTTAATTGGTAATGTTAATATTCTATCGTGAAATTAAACCTATTTTCAATGATTTTGAGTTTTGGTTATTTGATTGTTATCATATTAACTATTATTTTTTTCTTACGGCTGTGATAGTCACTCGAATGGAAGCAATTTTTACTCTCACTGTGTACCTCAGCTGACTCCTAAAAACTTCCCAAGTTTCTGAAATGTGTTGATATCACAAACTTCTAATTTTTCCAGTGAGGTTTTTCCATGTTGTTTAATATGCAGAAGTTTAACAATAATTGCAACTTTTCTATCCATCTTCCATTTCGGTTCTCAAGGTATCAGTCTCTAAATAGAAAAATTGTTTGAGAAAAATAAGCTGGTACTGACCTCAAACTGCTAATGGCAATTTATTGTTCCCATTTCAATGGTCACATGAAGATTTTGATGGGAGTTGCATAATCCAGAAACCAATAATACAGACTATTAATGAGGATAAATCATTAGTTTCTTAGAATTCATGTAGATCATAAACTCACCTAAAAAAATCATATAAACAATCTAGTATCCAAATTAATCAGTGTTTGTTTTGTCATTCGACAACTTCATGGCACTGTCACTTCAGATATTCTTGAAAAAGTATTAAACATTGACTTGCTAATTCCTTATTGAGGTCTGGCCTAGTATTCTGGGGTGATTCAGCTCATGTTCATGAAGTAATAGGAAATATAGGCTAATCTTCAATAAATACAAAATTGTTTTTATTAACGGGAAAGGGTTAGTAATTGAAAATTTTTCCTAATACATTTAATTTAAAAACGCTTCTCGCTACGCGATACCTCTATCAGCTTCTGGTACATCAAACTATTCTACAATATCTTTTACATAACAGTAGGTGATGAAAAATGATTAATGAATAATTCTGGCAAAATAGGTAGATTTATAAATCACCGTTAATATCTACACCATTATTTTTATTGAAACATTTGTTGTGTAAATATGTTAACTATTGACTATTTTATGAGAATAAATGCAATAATGGTGAATGAATAACTTCCAGAGAGTCTTGCAGGTTTAATTTTTGTCTTTTATTTCTTGTATGTAATGTGTCACAGTCTATTTTGAAATCGTCATCGCCAGATACCAATTTTGAATAGAATTGGACCATAATCACAAAAGTTGTCCGTCATAATGGAGCCGCCATTTTGTTTTGTTTTTTTCTAACAAAAATTTCATGATGCATTTTGGTCGAAATTATCTACACTTACCAAATTTCAAATCAATCGGATGATTAAAAGTGTGTCAAATTTAACTTGCAAGATTTGATTACAGACACACAGTCAGATACGATAAAGGTGAAACTAAATAAAATCTGGTAAAAATAAAAACTTTGACAAGTTGTTTTACTGAGTTACTGTGGCAGCGTACCGACACCACTGCTTTGGAATGAATCATGGAAAAGGTTGGATAATCAAAGGCGACTGGAGGAGTATGAATCAAGCACCGAGCGAGTGCAGATCTCGGGGATTAAGTTGGGATTTTGATTGTTAGTCTTGGGAAGTGAATAAAGTGTTAAGTGAAGTGTTGCCTTATCATTACACACAGTGGGTCAGCACAGTTACCAATTAGTATTTTTTCTTTTTCAGGCAACATCACATTGCCTGGTCTGAGCCCAAAATCACTAAGTAACAAATTTTTGTGCAGCAGACATTTCGACCCACGATTTCTTCAACACAAACGGTTGCCAGCATTATTAAATGAGGATGAAAACATTTTTAATACAGTAGAGGACAGTTCTCTAGAGACCAGCGAGGAAGAGGAGGAGGAGGAGTCTTCAAATTCAAGTAAAGCATCAGAAACATGGAATGCACTTGCAGATACAATAGATTATTTTTCCGCAGCAGTGGAATCCTGTGCAGTAGTATAGGTACCTTGCTCGTTACTTAGTAAAAAAATGTTTAGACCGATTTAAATGTCGTGAATGTAGAGTTATTTTACAAAGCGAGAAAGATTTGGCAGATGATGATGAGTTATTGACTTTTTACAAAAATTACAATTTTCAAAACTCAAGTGGTTTGAAAACGCCCTCAAATTTTATGAGGCAATTCATATAAGAGAATGCTGTGTTATAACCAGTATATCAAAAAATACTGTGCCAAAAACATAATCAGCAATA
Organism: Leptinotarsa decemlineata; assembly: GCF_000500325.1. NCBI lineage: Eukaryota > Metazoa > Arthropoda > Insecta > Coleoptera > Chrysomelidae > Leptinotarsa > Leptinotarsa decemlineata. The sequence continues at coordinate 37,424 of NW_019289900.1, forward strand.
TTAGAGAACAATCAAATAAACAACTTTTTAAGTATCTTTCTGAATGGTTTGAGGCACAAGAAAAATGTAAAGAACACTGAAAATATATTGTTGATCTGTTTTCAAATAGGTACTGTAAAGATATTTCAAGGAGAATAAAAACAAGAGCAGGGACAAAAAATGACAAACTTAGTATTTTAACATAATTAGTTATAGTAATCAAATACCAACTAAAACAATCTTTGCTACTGAATCCACTATATGATATAAATGAATTTTTTTTTCATTCATGGGTTTTAATACTTATTTTTTGCTTGTTAAGAGTGTGGACTGCAGATTTTGTGATTCATGTTTCTGTGTTTTCCATCTGCGTACCTCTAAAGTTAAAACTGTTCATATATGTACAAGTGTGACTGGTTTTATATATGTAAATATCTAATTTTTGATACTCTAGCAATTTTTTTTCTTTATTCTTATATATTTTTTAGTTTGAGAATACTCTCTACAATATTGTGACGTACCTAATTTATGCCCGACGTTTCGTCTACTACTACGGTATATATCAGAGGCGATGTGGTAACGGTCGCAGTGCCTATAGTTGGTTATCGAATCGTTATTCCCGTTCCGAACGCGGTAACTTGCATTGCTGGAATTTGACCTTGGTTTTATATTATTATATTAGTGGGCGTGGCTTGCTTTCTCTTAATTGGATTACCTGATCTTGTTCGTGTACCTGTGAGGACAGGTAGCCAGATTTTATTAATGCTCACTGCCTCTTCTTTTCTATTAAAATTATCCCTGTGTATTACTTTCGAATGAGATAATGTGAGTGCCTTCTTTGATGAGAGCATGTTTGGCTACAGTGTTAGTACCCGTCTCTCTGAACACAAGGGAAATTGTCGACTCGGACAAACCGACAAATTAGCTGTAGCCGAACAGGCTCTCAACCAAGAAATCACTCACATTATCCCACTCAAAGATACAGTAATACTTTATGAAACTCAAAATTACTATCCAAGAGTATATAGAAAGGCAATAGAAATTCAAAAACACAGGAATAATTTCAATAGAAAAGAAGAGGTAATGAACATCAACAAAATCTGGCTACCTGCCCTTACAGTTAAGCAAACAATGTCAAATAATCCAATTGAGAAAAACCAAGCCACGCCCCCTGGTAATAATATAAAACCAGAGTCAAATACCAGCATCGCAGTTATCGCGTTCGGGACGGGAACAACGATTCGAGCACCAACTCGGGCACTGCGACCGTTACCACATCGATGTAAAATCCCTTCATTTAAATGGAAATTGAGGTTAAATCTCCAGTATGATTTCAAGACAGTTGAAAAGATTATGAACACCTTTCAAAGGTTATAGTCGAAGTTGTTGAAACACTCGTGTTCATTGGGAAACTTAAATGAGTTTGGCAGCAAGTTATTACTGATAAATGGAATTTAATATTGTCTATGGAAATAAAAGTCTAAAACGTACTTATTGTGACATCGTTTCAGGCTGAGAACTGATCACAGTGCAGATAAACTGCATCAGTATAACTTCCAGGAAGCACACCCAATGACTGAAAAAAAAACAATGTTTCAAATAGCACTGCTAGTATTGCTAAAGGCTAAAAACTTAATTAGCTAATACACAAACATATCTCCATTTATGAATATTGTTTGAACAATCATTACTATCCCACAGCCTGGAAAGAAGGATTGATAATTGCCATACCAAGGCCTGCAACTATAGACCCATTACTCTTCTGCCAGTGTTAGGAAAAAACTTTGAGAATATCATCAAATATCAACTCGGTGAACATATCAATATACTGTTACGATATTTTCTTAATCACGAGTACTCAATGTTTTACTATTCAATATCGCCCCGTATGTGGCTCCACATAAAAATAAGTTGAACATAAACTTTTTGCGCGCGGGAAAAAACACCGGATAATTCGAGACGGGATCCGCGGAGATTATGTGAGGAAGTTGAATAGATATCGGCTGTACGAATGAACAAAATTGTTATCGTATTATATGGATAAGTCACTCAAATTGCCTTATGCAATATTGGTATTATTTATGGTTAAGACTGGTGTATGGTGTATGCACAATTCTGTGAAACAATAAATTTGGACCGATTGTTGGAAAAAGCGTCTTTAATGTGACAGGAGACTCGACACCCAGAAACGTTTTTTTTGTGCTATATTGCTGCTTGTTGTCAAGCAGAAAAGATGGAAAATTTTCTCTGGACCTTCATCTGAGATACAATGTGGCTTATTCGATGGAAAGACGAATTGAGATGTTAGTCTGAAAGGAAAAGTTCATCTATTGAACGTATTCAAGAACAAGGATCATGGATGAGTACCTCGTAGAGGAGAATTTTTTTCAATCTCTAATTATATTACTTATTTTTATTACGTAAGCAATAATAATAATAATTATAATAGTCACAATTGATAATGATAGTGATAATAGTGATAGTTAATATACTATGGACTTGTGCAGTCTATTTTATCCTACGGATTGCCTTTCTGGGGAAACTCGGCTTATGCCATGAAAGCATTTAAACTCCAAAAAATAGTGATAAGATGCCTAGCTGGACTTCAGTATAAAGAATCATGTAAGAACACATTCACTCAGCTGTCCATACTTACTCTTCCCTGCCTGTACACATATGTAGTAGCTGTAAACATTAATATGTGCCATAACTACAACACACGTAGGGGTAACGAATTGAGACTACCTTACTCACGTTTGGCAGTGGGACAGGACTCTGCGAGTTATCAAGGCATCATTTTCTATAACCATGTGTTCAGGCGTTCACCCTGTATAGTCACTCCCCTCCCGGATGCCAGACACAACCCTGAGGTCGAAGAGAAGAACAGGCAGAAGCTTAAAGCAGAAGTTTACAAGCATTCAAACTGAACAGACACTAAAATACTATTTCACATTTCTATCTGTATGTTATTGAATAAATAAGTTTATGTTGTCGTTTTTAAAAAACTAAATTCAGTGCAACTTCATTACAATACCCAACACCATGTGNAATTCAGTGCGACATGTCCTAACGTCTCAAAATAATTTGTAGAGCAGATTAGAGTACTGGACACAAGGTCGACATGTGGTCGTAAATATTACATTCACAGTGGCTCTCATAGATCAAAACTTCAAGAAAAATTGAGCAAAAAAAAGTGGAAACCATTTGAGAGGTGACCTGTGGAAACACATCAATTACCTTGTGCAGATCGTAGCTAAATGGAGACTCTCATTCGAAATGAAGAGAAATGTCTTGGAAAAACACTGTTGTTGTTGTGGTAAAGTGAGGCAAAATCTAGAGCGCTATAAGATTTTCTTAGGTTTACACCTAATGGAAATTCCATTATAAATAAAATGCATTATAGACTAATAACAAATAATTTTGGGCCAAGGTATAGATAACTTTTCTGAAAAAGTGCAGTCCGATGTGCAGCAGTTACCAAAAAATTTTTTGATCGAGTTGAGTAGCCATGATAAAATGATGAATACATTCTATTCTATTCTATTCTATGATACTATTGTTGAGATGTCAATGAATCTAATATCTCTTTCCTAGTGAAGTGATAGGTATATTCTCTATACTTTTTTTTGTACTCTTGCAAGATCCCCCCATTGTATAAGGTAGGAACCAGTATCAATGTAGTAAGTTATCTATATCGTTTTCATATAGTAATATATTTTCGATAACTCTTAACAATTCATTTTTGTTAGACAGGGGACTGCTGACTACTTAATTTTAGTGTTTTTTTTTTCAGCAAGGGCTTCAAAAACAACTTGGCGCCCAAATGATTTGGTCAAAAATTTGATCAAAATTGTAATAAGTGTGTTGAAATATTCAGTAACTCACGGCCCTACTAGAGCAGGCACATTACCTGCGATACTCAACCCCACTTCAAATAAGGTACAAAACCTAGAAATTAACATACATACAGGTTGGACGTGATAAACCAATGGTTTCAGAGAAAAAAGAAATACAACAAGAAATACAACCCTCCCTATAGTAATTGTAACATCTAACGTACAAACAGCACGCCACGACCAACCTACACTCGGCGGCGCTATTTTTGGATATCAATAATGCTTTTGATAGTGTTGTAAATCATGCCCTGAAGAAAATAACGCCGGCCGCCACTGGTAGCCATAAACCAATTGTGACGTAGCTAAGAACACGCGAATGTACGGTGTTCGCTGCCACTCTAGATATAGTGACAATGATTCTACCGTCTTCGATGGAATTCCGAGGAATTTTCCAGCGCCGTCGATTGCCAAATATAAGCGCCATCCACTCGCTCATCGACACAGTCAAATGATCAATATTGTCTCATTTCTGTCAGGTCTGATCATTTTAGTTTCCGATATTATAGAAGTTTTTACTACTTCATTGTCAGTTTTACCCATTTTAATTAGTTTGACTCCGCCACTGGACTGGTCCCTTGCTTGTATATCAGTTGTGGTAGATTTATGACTCATTGAATTGTTTGTTTGTGAACTTGCTGTTTTTGTTTGTTTTAATTTTTTAGTATTCTCTTTTTGCAGAATCCTGATTTTAATTTCCAATTCTTCTATTGTTTTTTTGTGGTTTTCTACTAAAGTGTTCATTTCAGATTCCATATCTATTGCCTGCTGAACAATTGCTTCGTTTTCTTTCTTCAACTTCACAATATGATTACTTTTCAGGTCACTTTCATCAACTAATTCATTGATGGTTTTTTCGAGCAGGGTAGTTTTATCATCATATTCGGCGGTACCCTCATTAATGTTTTTACAACAGATGATCTTGTTATCTTCCACCATAGTCACTTTTTTCTTAAAATTCGTTAATAAACAACTTTTATGAAATACACTGAAACATTTCGTATAAGTGTTATATGCTGTGTTAATGTTGTCTTTTGTTGGTAGGTTTTCATTTTACCTGATGATTTTCCTTTATATGTAAGTGTTTTGTAGTTGTTAGTGTTATTTTTATTAGTATTATTTTATTGTAACACAAAAAATTGTTCTTTTTGAATCTAGCTGTTTTGCCAGAATTAACCATTTATCTAATCAAGTTTTGACATAAAATGCCAATATTGTACCTGTTTTCTTCAAGTTATATTAAAAGATAATGTAGAATAGTTTGACGTACCAGTAACTGATGAAACTACTGTAGCAAAACGCGTTTCAAACGAGATTTATTGTGAAAATTCTATAACTATTGTCATGGACAGTGGTATTAATTGTCATCAAGTAACGGGTTAGAGTAGTCATAATGAGAATGGGTTAGTACATTTATTCCATGCCTTGTCATACAATATAGTGTATTGGGGTCATGCAACTGACTGGCATAGGGTTTTCATAGCCAAAAAAAGAGTTATTCCTCTACTTTTCAACATTAAATATGGTGAATAACTTTTTTGAAAACTCATATGGAAGAAATCTAAAGAAATGAACTTTAAATGTTCAAGCCAGTCTCGATATATCTACACAGTAGGTTGAATGGACTGACGCCTATCAGAAAACAACTACTCCCCTGGCTAATACCACGAAGGGCGTTGGATTATATCCGACAGGCGTCAGTTCAGGAATCTTCACAGAAAATTTCCTGCTTATGCAATTTGCAATACAACTGAAAGAGTCGACCTTCAATTTTGGAACGGGCACACTTGCGGACCGGTTTCGGGCTCGTTAGCCACTCGTCAGTGCAAGATAGTGACCATCATCGACCTAAAGTCAATGATATTCCACAATTGAAAATCGGAATTCTTTCAGAGTATTTCATTCCTCATCCGAAGTTGGAGCGAACATCACAAAATGTCACTCCATCTAATGGACGAGGTATTAACCAACTGCATATCTGTAATTTGCCCGATTCCTCTGAATATGGATTCCTCATACGGAAGAGTAAAGTTTAACAGTAACAAATTCTAAAATTCAAAACAACATACAAAAATGCCCTTATTACAATTGCATTACATTGTTTAATGCCCTGTTATTCAAGTTTCAAATATAATAATAATAAAGTTTATTTTAATTAATATATACATTACTGAGAAAAAAATAAACAGGGCATCACGGAAAAATCTTCAAAACAGTTTCCTGTGTATGGTATAGCCAGCCTATTGAAAATGGAAATGAATATGCAAAATCAGTTCAATTCATTCTTGGTGATGTAAACTTGAAACAAGTCAGGTATAATATTGAACATAAACAGTTAACATTAACATTAATTTTATTCATCGTAAAACCCACATAATTAAAATTACATAAATTTATCAGACTAGTCAAACAGTTTAAAATACAAAGGGTGCACTTTAAGATAATTCGAGACTTACACTATACTTACACTAATACATTCAATCTACATTACATCTAAAATTTAAGAAATCATTTATGTCATAAAAAGCATGACTTGCTAAAAATGTTTTAAGTTTGTTCTTAAAGTTTAAAATGTTTTTTGACTCTAGAGTTATGTCTGTATCCAATATGTCACCGAATTTGTTATAGCATTTAACTCCTATGTGTTTGGGAGCATGTTGGGCATTTTCTAAGCGTGAAAAAGGTTGGTGAATGTTTTATTTGTTTCGTGTATTATAAGAGTGTAAATCAGCGTTTTTTTTTTAATGTTCACGTGTATTTCCCAAGTGAGCTTTAGATCTAATGTTACCACCAGGAATTTCATTTTATCAGCAACTTCAATAGATTTGTTTTCAATATGTAAATGAGAATTTGAATCAAATGTCATATTTTTTGGTAGAAATCGCATATATCTCGTCTTTTCTGCATTCAATGTTAGGCCATTTTCTTGACAGTATTTACTAAATTCAGTGGATGCTTTGTTGCAGTTCTCATGAGTTGTTCATACTGAGGATGTGTTAGTATAAAATTTGTGTCATCTGTATATTCTATGATTCTATCAGGAGTACCACATGTTCTGTTAATATCACTGATAAAAATGATAAAAAACAGAGGCCCGAGTACCGAACCCTGGGTCACTCCTCTAGAAGTTTTGATTGACTTGGACCGTTCATTATTAAGAATAATCGTTTAAGATCGATTTGAAAGATATGATTCTGCCCAATTATGTGGTTTACCTCGTATCCCCACACCTTCCATTTTCATGAGTAGTAGTTTGTGATCTACTAAGTCAAATGCACAACTTAGATCATAAAAAAAACCAGTAGTGTTTTGTTTTTCGTTGAATGCCTCGTAAATAAAATCCAATCCATCTCCAATGGCTCCGGTGGTAGACTTAGTTTTTCTGAACCCATTTTGAATTTCCGGTAGTAGATGAAATCGTTCAAGATAGTCAATCGTTCGGAATATGGTGATTCAAATATTTTAGCGATGTGACGTGGCATGCAGATCAGACGATAGTTGGTCAAGTCACTTGCCGATCCTTTATTTTTCAAGACTGGTATTTCTTTGGATTCTTTAATATTTGGGAACTCACCTGCAGTGAAGGATTCGTTGATTAAATAGGACAAGGGCTCAGCGAAGTATCCAGCAACACATTTTATGACTTTGCCACTTACTTCGTCGATACCTTCCGCTGGTTTTGATGTGGTTTTTTTTATTAGAGTGATTACCTCTGTTGGTGTTGTTGGAGGAAGAAAGAAGTTCATGTGAAATTTATTGATTTCCATATGATAGTTGGGAATTGCATTATTATTTTGATTCTTTTCTATAAAATATTTATTGATTGAATTTGCCATATTTTCAATAAGTAGGTTTTTATTATTAACCGTTTTTATTATGTTAGATAGGGGTTGATGTATTTTGTTATGGTTTTCAGTTATTATTTTCCAGCTTTCTTTCATGATATTAGAGCTATTTCAAGACGGGCATTATTCTTTTGTTGCAAGTATTTTGATGTGATTTTTTTATATTCTTTTTAAAGGAATTGTAACTTTGTGTGTAGTTTGAGTTGTTTAATTCCTTTCGTAGTCTATTCATTTCACACAGCATATTGTGCATATCTTTGATGCGTTTGCGAAAATCATTGTTTCTACGAGTTTTTGTTCGTTTAGTTAATTTAGGGAAAACTACATTATAGTGGTACAAGAATGTTTAGTAAAAGGCTGATATTTTTTCTTGAAAGTTTACCGCTGAGAACATATCTATCCAAGCTTCCCTTGATAGTATGTTACGGAGAGTATTTATGTTAGATTCGTGAAGATTACGTGTGGAAATGTATTTAATACTACTATTTATAGTTGAGACTACTTTGAAAGAACCAATTTGATAAGTGTGGTCAGACAGAAAAGTATCAATTACTTTAATGTTAGTTGAGTTGACATTACTAAAAAAATTATCAATGCAGGTTGATGAAGTTTTAGTTACTCTTGTGGGGACATTTATGAAATGCTTGATATTATATTCACTGAATAAATTCATAAGGTCATGTTTTTGATTACTTTCTACTGAGAAATTACTATTAAAATCCCCACAGATGATTATTTGATTACAGTTTTTGTAAAAACTGGAAATTAATATTTCCATCTGCATGAAAAATTGTTTGAAATTGTTGGTATCTGGGGGGTCTATATAAAGAGAAAATATAAAAACAACCCGGTGATATTTGGCTAGTTAATTTTCCACCGCATATTTCAAATATGTCTTCAATGCACCAAGTATTTACGTTTATGTGCTCAATGTTTAGCTCTGTGATGATATCATTTCTACAAAATAAACAGGCACCCCCGTTTTTTCTTGTTGTTCTTGAGAAATGAGACAATAGTTGGAAATTAGGAGTTACAGTTGCTTGAATGTTGATAGTATGGAGCCAGTGTTCGATGACACACAAGATACGTCCTCTTTTTGTAATATGATGTCTAGATCAAAACATTTTTTTGCTAAGCAAAAAATCTTCCTGGATTTGATGATGTAGACGTGGTTACTCCAGTTTCACTTATAAAAAAGACTATTGCCGACCAGAACTTTCTTCATCTTGGGTCTGCCTCTTGTTGTTATCTAAGAAATTTTGTCCTCGTTTGAAGTTAAATATTTCAAATGTGATTTTGTTTGGCCAGAACTTTTCTTCATATACTAATTGTTTGAATTGAGGTTCTACTCCCACCATAAACGATTGATTATCCTTCCTTGTAAGTAGTTTGAGTTTTCAGTTTTTTTACTTTTATATTCTTGGAATTTGTTTCTCAATATTTTCAGCAGTGACTGACTCTGGGACTTTTGATATAAATAGCCATATTTTCTTGTCTGGATTATCTTTTCCATAAAAATTTTCGTCACCATTTCCGCTTCCAAATTTTGAATTTATTTTTCTTTTTTGTGTGTGTGTAGTCCATTCCTGTTCAATAGTATTTTCATTTGAATTTACTAAGTTAGTATAATATTCACATTTTTCTTTGGTATGTATTTGCATCAATTCAGCATTCATTTTGTTTACAGTTATTTTTGGTACCCCCTGTGTATCGGAGTTTCCTTCTGGTTGTTGCTTGTTTTTGTTATCCAGTAATGATGGTCTTCATATTTTTTACTGCAATTGAGAACAGAGATAGAGTTTTTTCTGAGTCTGGTTTTTGTTTGGATCCGTTGTTCATTTTTTGTGTCTCTGCTTGATAATTTGAAGTTTGTTTGTTATTTATTTGCCGATTCAGTTCCTTTTCCAACATTAAAATCTTCTCATTTAATAAATAAATAAAATCGTCTAAAGTATAAAATGCTCCTTGGATTAAGAACTTTTTCAGTGTATGTTTAAAAGTTTTTATTTATTTACTAAATTTAATTAACATATCACTTGAGAACTGGTATGTTTCCTGATCAATTTAATATTTCCACTATTGTTTCTGTAGGGACAACTAACTCAATTGAAGCCGAACATTTTAGGCCATCAATACTACCAACTCTTGAAATAATGTTGGAACTGTTTGTATATAACCAATTAATTCGGTATTTTGATAGCAATGACTTTAAAAGGGCATTTGTAACAATTTATTAAAATATTCTACTTGAAAAATTCATGTATTATGGGATATCAGGTATTGTTTTTGAACCAGTTACTTCTTCAACAGAAGACAAAAAACCAAATTTGGAAAAGAATTGTTAGACGAACTTACAATTGAGAGTGGCATACCCCAGGGTAGTGTGTTAGGTCCATTGCTTTTTATTATTTATCTAAATGATATTAACCACATTTCTGGATCACATTATATACATGGAAAATTTAGATCAGGCAATTGTTGAAATGAATAGGTCTTTAAATAGCACTGAAACATTTATTTATTAATTAACTTAAACTAAATGTCAGTAAAACAAACTGTATGATTTTGACATCATCTTATAAGTATGATCAAATTGTTTGGTCAAATGCTGTTATAAAAATTTGATGTTAACTTTGAAATTGTGACTGAAATAAAATATTTGGGTTTCATGATGATAAAAATTCAAAACTAATTAGTCATGCTGATTTTATTTGTAAAAAAATATCTAAATAACTTTTCTTTTTCTCTCTCATATATGTTAAAACGTGTCTGTGTATGCTAGGTTGACTGTTTTTGAAAGCCTAATACAACCTCATTTTGATTATTCTACAACCTCACTTTTTCTACTTGGTAAAAATGAAATAACGCAATTGCAAAATCTTGAAAATCAGGGTATGCCCTTAATATTAGGATGTAGCAGTTACACAGCAATTGAATTAATGTTACAGTGTCTAAACTCGTTTTCAGTTGAAGAATGTATATTATATATGACTATGATCTAAAACTAACACCAAGTATGGAATGAATAGTATATTTCATAAAGGCTTAAACGAATTTGATAAACTATACCACAATTTGTGAAAGAGTCTAATTCAATAAATCAATTTAAGAAATCATTAAAGAAGTATATTAGTGACAGCTTATTATATTTGGTATTTTTTTAATGTGATCTAACCTATCAATCTATAGATTGATAGGTTATAACATGTATGTATATTTTGTTTGTATGTATATTTTGTACTTTCAAATATATGTTCAAAATATGTTTTTTTCATATAATCAGCAGTTGCACCCCTTCGAACGACAACCCTTAGAAGTCGAAACTTGTCCAAGCCAAGGACTAAGGAGGTCTCACTTTTTAACGTGTGATTCCTAACTCGAAATGTTCATTATATTTACACAGTTTGATTAAATTGTAAGATATTTATAAATTTGAATTTTTTTTATTGTAGGCTTGTATACTAAATAAATAAATAAATATGTTTTCCCAAAATGCTCCATGAAATTGTTACTCAGAATCGGTGACAAGGATGAGCCAGCCCATTGCTATCCCAAATTCTTGTTGATGAAAATCCTCTTTGAACTGGGAAAAAAAAATTATTGGTACATAATTTCATAACCTCCAAGATATCTTCCATGTTTAGTTTTGTTCTATTTTTTATTATACTATCATTTTCTAATTAATTTCTTACAATTCTTAGGGTTTTATAAACTGAAACATTAGTGAACGAACTCACAATATCAGAACTCACCAGGAGATCTCCGCTTCGAATTTGTAATTTATAAGTTTTGCAGTGAAATAAAAAGTATTCCTTATGAAACTTAAATTTCCATGCCCATTTCCGAATAAAGGTTTCAAAATTTAGAGAAGATATTTCGACAAGTTTTTGACAATGAGATCTGACTGAATAGACAATTGGTCTCGGAAGGACAATTTTGTTTGTTTATTATTGGTAACCTACAAAAATGTGGAAGTTTACTTTAGTGGGAAATGAGTCGAGTACGTTCTTTTTTTGTGAGAATGTTTTTGTCTGGCTACAGTTTTATATATCTTTTGTTCCACCGATTTTGTTGGACTGAGGATACACTACAAAAACACACTTTTGTCTATTTTCCACGATATTTCTTTATTGTTGACTAGTTTTGGCTATTACAACATTTTCAAAACTAACATTCAGGTCAGTGATACATAGGGCTTTCACAATACCCCTTTCTGATCAAAACCTCCAAAGTGAAATCGCAATCATTAAACAAATAGCAGTTAATAACAAAATACCTACCACTCTAGTTAACAACATTATAATGAAATATCAACAAAAATGAATAATGAAAGAACTATATTCAATTTCCACAAGACCAGAACACAAATATGTTAGTATCAATTATGCAGGTACAAACTCCGAGAATATTAAAAATTATCTCTCAAAATTCAATCTACAAACATTCTAGACATCCAACGGAAATTTAGGAAACATATTATTTAATGCCAAACCTAAATTAGACAAAGGGAAGAGATCTGGTATATATCGACTAGAATGTGGGGAATGCCCCGCAATATATACAGGCCAAACTGGTAGAAATTTTAATACAAGGTACCATGAACATGTCATTTCGGATAAAAAATCATTAATGCACGAACATTTTCAAAATTCGAAACATGAAATAGATAAAGATAATTTAAAGATCCTTCACACATGCGAAAAAGGGAAAATGATGAATCTGTTGGAATCTATGGAAATAAACAGGTCAAAGAAAAATTCCAATTCTATTATCCTCAAGGAACAATGTAATAAATTGAATTGAAATTTGTTTTTTTTTCCAGAATTTCTGCACAAGAAATGATGAGATTGTGGGCCTATAATACAGAATGAATCATCAACATGTAGATACACATCTGGATGATGTAGGCGGTGGTATAACAAGAATGCAGATTAATTTGAAATGTAATTTCTATTTTCATTGATGTAAATATTTTGTATCGATCTTAGTGTGACATATTTTCTCATGTAAATGATTGATTGAATTAAAAGTACATGCATTTGTTTGGAAGTCAGTACATCCTACGAAGAAGGATATTGGTCAAGTATTGGATCAGCATTCGATTTATAATATTCCTCTGAAGACCAATATTGTCACAGTTAATACATGGCTAATATCCTCTATTGTGGGAGTTGTTAGAAGGATTCTTATGTGTGCAATCTGATTCTGTACTAAGAAGGAAATTATTCATGAAGGATAATTTGTCATTGTTTTACCTGTTTGTACAACTAATTAGTTATTATTCAAAATTTTGAAATGCAAAATTCATCCATTACACTTGAGCGTTTTCATGAGTTTTCAAAGCCGGAAGTTTCCTTTACATCATTTTAAATATGGCCTTGGATATATGTACTTCAATATTGTTGAAAAAATTATATCATATATCAATGAGTGCGTTAGTAAGTATTTCTGAAATTTCAGTTTCTTTTTCAAATTACCTATAGGTGATGAATAAAAAGACATCCAATTGAATGAAAAGTGTACATAGTAGTTGTTCTACTTTCTTCAATAGGGTGTATTGCCTCCCCTAGCCCTTCTGCATTCTTTCACTCTTCCACCTATGCTGTCGATAAGGTTATTGATAACATGGTTCCACCCTTCCAAAATAGCATTTCGAAGCTGTTCTAAACTGTCAACCTTTTCGAAATATAACTTCAAACATGTTCTATCGGATTCCTATCTGATGTTCGGTGGCCAATCCATCCTTTCAATTCTATCTTCCTCCAGAACGTTTTGCACAGCCAGTGTTCGATTTAGTGGGACATTATCATCTATAAATACACCATAAAGTTGATGAGGCATGAGTTGAATATTGACTTGAATTAGATTGAGGATTGCAGTACGTAGAAGATTGCTGTGTGGTTGTCGATGGTGCAGTTGAGAATTGCACAAGGGAAACCATTTCTTCATCTTCGTCTGTAATTTCCAGAATAAGTTTCTGAATTCCCATTTTCAATTTTCTTTTCTAAAACTCGTAACATAGTCTCCTCTTAAGTTCGTCGGCAACAAATGTACCGAAATCATCATTCCCATCATTCGAAAGTGCATTTTGAGCTTCCTTAGGTAATTCTTTCCGAGTGTATCTGAAAATCGCAAGATACATGATTTTCTTTCAGAAAAATAGCTGTGAAATGTATTGCTCTTATTTTATATTTGTTATGAAATATAACACTCGATCTTATGAAATAAAAATATGTTGGGTCATACTGAAATACACTTTTTTGAATGTGTCTGAAACTCGTAAAATACATAATTCTCTTTCAGAAAAATAGATGTGAAATGTATTGCTGTTATTTTATATCATTTATGAAATATAACACTCTCATACTTGAATACAATTTCTTGAGTGTATCTGAAAATTGCAAGGTAATGATTCTCTTTCAGAAAAAAAGATGTGAAATGTATTGCCGGTATATATTTGTTATGAAATATAACACTCGATCTTATAAAATGCAATGTGGTGGTCATACTGAAATACAATTCTTGGAATGTGTCTAAAAATCGCAAGATACATGATTCTCTTTCAGAAGAACATATGTGAAATGTATTGCTGTTATTTTATATCATTTATGAAATATAACACTCGATCTTAATTTGTTGAAAACTCAATATACATATATATAATATAAGGATACTATATCTTGAAAACAAGAGCTAATATATAATTTTTATGGTCACTTTCGGTTTTAACACGTGGAAATACATTAAAATCATCTAATTTCAACCCCGAAACAAAAACTTTGTTGTGTTGTGATAATTTATTCCTGTATTGTTTTACATGTAGATAGCCGTTCCTCCATGAATTCTTGACTTTCTGCAAAAAGATGTCATCAACGTATAATTAGGAATAACTGCCATGTTAATGTTCAAGTCATTTATTCAGTGTTCACTTAAGCACAGTAAGTCAATATTTGTCTGAATTAATAGACTTTCAATTTGATTTATTTTTGATGCCATGGATAAATATGTAATATTTTCAGTACTTTCATAGATTCTACGTCCATTTCAGTTCTAAAAAATCAGAATGATTTATTGTTTCGTTCATCTCTGTAAAAAGTGACTTATCTATATTTTCTGTTCTTAATTCATGAGGAATAAACTCAGGCTGAGATAAGTGATCGTCTTGAGTTCCGTTGTTATTTGTTTGTTTTCAAAATTCTCTGAAATCTTATCTTCTGCAGCTGGCATTATTTTCTCATTCATGAATGTCATGAGAGCTTTGCTTACCAACACTATTCCTGAGTTTTTCAGTATCTCACTATATCTATGAAAATGAAACCATTTCAGATAGCTGTTGCATTCAAAAAGTTTCACTGAACTAGTGAGATGACGTAGCTTCTTGGATAACATAAGGTTATTTTCATAAATAACGTCTTTTTGCTCCATCTGTTGTAGGTGTACGGCTTTGTAATTATGACGGAATTTGTGTGACTTGTACTTTCGATAAATGATAGTAATTTTCCAGTATTTATTTTTTCTTTCGACCATATAATCAACACGTCATCTTTGGTCAGCTTTTCTGCACATGATACCGAAGTTTTCAAAATTGTGTCTTGATCAGCATTAGATTTTATGAAAGATTCCACTGCGAAGTGAGATGTTAGATTTTGGAGATAGCCTGCCATATTTCTACCATAATAGTTTGAACAAAAAATTATTTTTTCATTTGAACTAGCAAATAGAGTCGCTGCGCACGCCTAAGTTCGCTGCGCATGCCTAAGTTCGCTGCGCACGCCTAAGTTCGTTGATTCTGATTCTGTCAGAACATTGGAACAGCAGCGATACAGCGATATAGTACTAATTATTACTTCTAATATACATATAAAAATGGATGTTTGTTTGTTGGTTGGTTGGTTGTTTGGTAAGTGATAAACTTCTACATCGCTCAACCGATCGTGATGAAACGTGACATGTATAAGTAATTTTTCATAGAGAAGGTTATTACGCTATCAATTTTTCTGTAACTCGCCACTAGATCGTGGCGTAGAATTTTTTTTTGAAAGCACTGTTCTATAACGCTGCGCACGCCTAAGTTCTGATTCTGTTAAAACATTGGAACAGCAGCGATACAGCAACATAGTACTAGTGCAATTAAAGCCAACACGTTTTTGATACCTTTATTATTTCAGCTAGATCACACAACTTGACCTTTCGATCATTTCTTATGTTTTCTGGTTTTACTGTCTCATTTAGACGTCCACTTTCCAGTTCTTCATTGTTGCCAGGAGTCAGGACCACTGTTTCTCGCAGAGCTCCTCTCAAGAGTCGATTTTAGAAAGCTACATCCGTCCTCTTCGGGTCATGGAATTTTACAGTGATCCGGATATCTTGGTTTACCGTATAGGTCAGCCAGCGATGGTCTGGCATTGAAATATGGTCCGAGACTTGTCAGTTGGATTTTGTTTGATATTTTGGCTGTCGTAAGCGTGATATCTATTAATGTTTGGCTACGGGCATTAATAAATGTTGGCTCCGTGCCTCTGTTCAAGATTGTTAGATCTTTCTGTATTATATATTCATATAGGGACTTACTTGCTACCGTCAGGTCAGGGTTCTGCGCCTTCAGCCGACCCAGCACCCTCTTATTTTCACCAGATTTCGTCTTGTGGACGTCCTCCGGGATCCAGAGTGAGGCTTTGGTTGTGACACTGACGACCGCCGGTGATGCTTCCTCCCACGGCTTAATATTCATTGTGGCTTTCTTCAGCCACTCTAGCGTCACGTCGTCGTCGCAGATCACTCTGATGATCTCACCAGAGTATGTCCACGACTTAAACGTGGGCGGTTTGCTGTTGTTGCTGGAGGCGGAGAAGATGATCTTGTCCAGCTCCTCCAATAGTTGTTTTTTGATGAGCCTCTCTCGTTCTGCGGTAACCATACCGTATGGGTTTGTCTCATCTATGATGGCTACCTTGAGGTATCTCAAGACGGCCTCAATGAAGGTTTTGGAAGATGCAACCTTCAATCTTTTTGGGGTTCCCTCCGTGGAGGTACTCGCGTGAGGGCGCTTTCCTGCAGTGGAAGCCGGTTCCTTGCCTTTTTTTAAGGCGGAGCTCTTGGCGCCCACCGCAAGAGGTGCCCTTGTTGTTGGAGATGGAGTGGGAGTGCACTCATAGTTGCTGCCACTTCGGCCTCTTTCTCTCCTCTTGGCCTCGGCGCCGCTAATATGCTTACGCCTTGGCCTTTGTGTTACATCTTGAGGTGGTCTGCTATGTCCAGCCTCATTCTGAGCGGTAACTTGAGGTGACATTCCTGTTCATCCCCAGCCCTTGCCCTAAATTAAGGTGAGCATTGCTGTCTAGCCTTGGGATTGGTTGTTTTTTTGTCTGTTTGTTTGTCCGTAGCCATGTATGTTCCCACGAGTAGCAAGGGAAGGGTTGGTCATCTCTAGCAGAGCCCCGCAATACCAGAGGAAGGCTGATTACAATGAGGTTTCGCCCGGTTCCTCAAGGGGATTGTTCGTAACCGTGTATCACCCTGCGGCCATTCAGCTGTCGGCACGATTTCTTACACCTTAATTTGAAGTATATTCACTACATTTTCTTTTGAATGAATTCAATGAATCATAGCTTTTTATATGACTATACAACCAGAACTATACAACGAGTCACAACCTATATGTTCTCTTTTGATATAAAAATTTCCTATTCTATTTCTAGTGGAGTGAGTATGAATACTACTTGTTTAGGTTAACTGATCACTCAGATAATTTGGCAACATATTGTGTTTAATTGCAAATATAATTATTAGCATATCCAGTGTTATCCTTTGTTTAGCAGACATAAGAGACAGTGTTTCCAACATGTATTCCACAGATGTGCGTTTATTACAACTCAATATTGCCCTCATGGATTTGTTTTGAAGCTTCTATAGTCTGTTTAGATTCTCATTGTTCATAAAATAGAGTAATGTACTGCAAAAGTCAAAGTGGGGTGCCATTATTGATTTACAAATTGTTAATTTTGCATATTCACTTATTTTATGTTTCAATCTATATAAAAGGTGAATTTTCGTGGCTATTTCGTGGTTTAATTCTTGATCTAATACCACTCCCAGATATTTAAAAGTTGTTACCCTTTCAATGATGACATTATAAAGATTCAATGACAGCTGTTCATCTTGCAACGATATTTGCTACCTATCAACATGCATTTTGTTTTATTTACATTCAACTCGAGGCCGTTGTCACATAACCACTCGTTTATATTTGATAGTTTCTCATTCAAGCATTCTGAGATTTCATTAGTTGTCCCAAAACAGTACAACATAGTGTCGTCGGCAAACAGATTTATCTTACACCTTTTAACACGTATCACAATATCATTTATGTACGGCAAGAATAGCAGTGGACCCAATGCTGACCCTTGAGGGCCTCCTGAAATCACATTTAAAGTACTGGATGTCACTTGATTATATTTAACTAACTGAGTCCGATATGTGAGGTAATTTGCGAACCATTATAATACTTTATAATCTAGTCCATACTTATTTAATTTCATTAAAAGTAACTCAATGTTGACCGTCTCAAATGCCCTTTTGAAATCAAGAAAGACAACACCTATGATACGTTTTTTAGATAGCTCAACTTTCCACGCAGAGATTAGAAATTGCAGTGCAGTTTCACATGAATGAGATTCTCTAAATCCAGATTGTTCTTTAATCAAAATATTATGAGAAAAAAAGTTTTTGGCTTTCTACTACTCCATCTTGATACAAAAAAAGAAGGATGAGGGAATCTTCCAAAGAAAGGAAGGAAGTAACTCTATACATGGATGTGTAGATCATGCAAAGAAGTAACTTTCAGACACAAACTGAAAAAAAGTACTCCTGAAACAGCTACTTTCATATAAACATTGAATTATACGAAAGAAAAAAATACTTTCGAAACAAATACTTCTGTATGAACACTGAATTATACAGAAGATACTTTTCTCTACTCGGTTTGTATTTCAAACATTCGTTGTGAAATAAAATCAGATATCATTCACATGAGTTCTACTTTGAATGAATGGTAACAAATTGCACTTACATAGAACACAGTCATCCTCACTGGTATACACCGATGTTTCGCCTTAAGACACTTGCCCTAAGGCTCTTCAGTACCAAATTGGATAACATTATAGAAAATACACACACTTCATTCATTAATTACGATTTTTATTGTCACGGAATAAACTTCATCTGCTTATGTCATCGATGACATCGTAATGACATTCATTCACCTATTTGATTTAATTCCAGCCAAGAGGGATCTTATTTGAATTAAGGGGGTTATATTTTTTAGGAGTGATTAATTTTTGGGAAAGAAAGTTTTTGGCTTTCTACTACTCCATCTTGATACAAAAAAAAGGATGAGGGAATCTTCCAAAGAAAGGAAGGAAGTAACTCTATACATGAATGTGTAGATCATGCAAAGAAGTAACTTTCAGACACGAACTGAAGGACTTTCTTTTCTAAAAATTAATCACTCCTAAAAAATATAACCCCTTTATTTCAAAATATTATGTTTTGCTATAAATTTCATCAATTGCTCTTTCACTGCGATTTCTAATATTGTCTCATAAATTGGCGAGGTATTTATCCTAAAAGGGTGTTTGTATTTTTTTTAATAGAAACGATGGTGGCAATTTTCCAACCGTCAAGAAATGTTTCAGTGGTAAACGATAAATTTATCAAGTCCAAAAACCTATTTCCCGGTGTTTCAAATGTTAACTTGATTATATTCAGAATAATTCCATTGTTTGTCATCTTGTCATTTTCCTTGAGGGAAAAATTATCTTTTTTAACTCGCACATTTAATGTTTCAAATTCCCCAAGTATCTCATTTGTTGGTATAATATATTGCTACTATACTTTCGGTTAGATCTTTCAAACTGTCAACAAAAAATTAATTAAAAAATATCCTGCTACTTTTGCTTCATTTGTTACAAGAACACTATCAAATTGTATACATTTGAACTCTTGTTTTTCCTTTACTAAATCTTTCAGTGCTATCCACATAGTCCTACTGTTTCCTTTTTTTCGTCGATCTTTGATTCATAATACTTTTAAGTTTCAATTCGTGTCTTTTTGGTAACGAAATTACGACTTGATTTATATTTATCCCAGTCGCAATGCAGTTTGGTTTCCTTGGCTTTTTTATGAAGAAAATCGCGTTTTTTCAGATCTGCCATGATTTCGTCTGTGAACCACACTTTCAATTTGAAGTTATTGAAATTATGCTTCCTTTTGAATGGTGCATGTATGTCCAAGCATCTAATAATATTATTGATGAATGAATTGGATATTTCATTAATGTCAGTAGTATCATTACTCCATAACGTATTCATTAGGGACAGTTGATGAATAAAGCCAACTTTGAACAACAAAAAAACGCGTTTTCTTCCTTAGACCCGGGACAACTCATGTGTTAGTTTCATCGATTTGTAGTGGGTTTGCAAACTTTTACTTGTACGGTTCTTTGAGTACATTCCTCGAGTTTCTATCCGACATTGAAATCTTCAAATTAGTAAATGGTATATAGCAGAGGCACCTATCGTTAATTCTACCAGTCGCCGGCAAGGATTGAATCAGAGGTGAAAGTGTCTTAGATCGTCGTTGGAGCAGGCGCTGTGCTGAAAGTATAACTTATAAGTAAATCGAAAGTTCACTATCACTTCTTAGCTGGATATCGAGTTTTCAGCATGGCCGACAAGAGGCTGTGGTTTTTCTGTTTTTTGCTTCTAGGCGCAGGTGAGTTACCATTTCTGTTTATATTCATTTTTTTGTAGTGTAACGTAACATGTAGGTCAACTAGCACTATTGCTTCGGCTTGTTAACAGATGCCCGTAATATTTTGTTCCTTATGGTAGGATTTTTTGACGGTGCGCGATTATCAGAAGCTGAATTAAAGATTTGATGGGAATCGCTACACGTATTCTATAGAATTTTCATTTTACGAAATTATATTTTGGAAATAACTGCCGTTAGGAGGTATTTTTTTCATTTTATTCCAATACATTATGAGTAGAGGAATTCATTTAGGATTTTTTTCGTTTTCATATATAAAATGTCATCATCATTAACCCCAATTCACGTTGGACAATAATCTTTCACACAATTTCGTTTTTTCGTGTTCTATGGCAATTAAATTGTATATACCTGGTTACAAAATAATAAATTCGACTATTTTCTTTAACTTATAAACGTATCGCAGATTTTTATTAAAATTTGGAAGATCCCCACATTTTTTTGCATCAAGATGGAGTGGTAGAAAGCCAAAAACTTTCTTTTCCGAAAATTAATCACTCCTAAAAATATAACCCTTTCAATTCAAACGATTATATTGATTTGAATCCTTTTCTTTCGTGAAACAGTATACGCAGATGTGCTTTTTTATCTGAAATGTATCAGAGATATAGTTCCAACTAGTCGTATTCAAAATTTAGATTCTTGAAGTTTTAAAATGTTTCAGTAAAACAGCCAGTATTTCAATTGAAGATGCACACCGCTATGACTTCAGAATTCTGTGGAGGGAATTCTTCATAAAATTATTTTAAATGTTCATAAAATGTTCTTCTGTCTGAAATTGTCCACAAATTAATTTTTCTTCATTACTGTTGGATTGTTTGATGCGTACTGCAAAATAATCTACTCTAGTACAATTCCAGAATAGCAGGCACTGAATTCTCAGAATCATTATTGCGTTAAAACGGAAAAAATGTCAAGGTTATGATTCTATATATTTTATCATCATTTTTCCTCTGTTCAGTATAATTTCTGTACGCCACTGCAGGAGACAGATTAAGGCAAAAATAATATACTTCCAACTTCTATTGATTTTGTTGCGTTTAAAATATTCTCACTCTTATGAATGTTCTGTGCCTAACCATGAAACCGGTACTTGGAATAACAACGGATACAAATAATATTAATTCTGTTTGTGGCCAGAAAAACTCTCTCTTGTAGTTACAAGGCCGTGAGTTTTTTGGACTGATTGCGTAAACAAAGTATCGAATCTTTCTTAAATGTCATTGGTTAATTCGATTGTTATATTCCAGTGGATTAATTTGAGATGAGTTTGACCTTTCGTTCATTAGATATATGCGGATTTACTGAGAAATCGCTGTTGAAACATCTGAAGGCTTGCCAAGGTTATTGTAAGGCGAGGCTGTATGCAATATGCACAAAGAACTGTTCACTGGGAGAACTTAACGCAATTCTCATTTTTCCTTTTGACACCTAACGCGAAACAAGTTTTGAATTCTAATGAATTCAAACTATTTCTACTGAGAAGGGGGGTGGAATATTTGCATGTACTGGGCGATCAATAGTGCTTTTCAATTGTTTTTTCGAACCTAATTGTTAGGTACACCTGAAATGGAGTATATTATTCATCAACTCAATCCTAACAAGGCATGTGGAAATGTTGGTAAAATTTGTGAAAGCAGTAAAAGTGAAGCATTTTCCTTTTTATATTGTTATTTTCAATCAATCAATCAATCAATCAATTTTATTGGTAATAATACACATCGTGCTTTTACAAGTCAAGAATACAATTCAAGAATACAATTTACAAGAATACATACAATTATGAAATTACAGTTTAAAAAATAAAATGAGTGAAATAACTTTTTTTTTTCTCCATTGAGTTGAATACAATTTAAACAATCATATTAGGTCATCGAAGTTATTATCCAAGAATTCCTGAATTGAATAAAAGGCTTTCTTCACCAAATAATCTTTGATTTTTTTGAAAAATAATCTCTCCTCAAGGAGTCTTATGGTCACTGGCAAGCAATTAAAGAAATGTATACCATAGTAGTCGGTTCCTTTTCTGGTTCTATGCAGTCTGTGATATTCAGGAATAAAGTCCTGGTTACGCCGTGTTTCATAATTATGGAGTTGGCTGTGTGTTAAATATTTTTGTTTATTATTATAGACATATTTAATGCAGTTCAGTATATATGCACAAGGAAATGTTAGCGTTTTAAGCTCAGCAAAACAATGTCTGCAGCACTGGCGATATTTGAGATTCATAATAATTCGGATGCATCTCCTCTGTAGCCTAAAAATTTTTTCCGAATGGGAAGAGTGACCCCAACTCAGCACAGCATATGTCATGTTTGAATAAAAGTAACCATAATAAGTTGACATTATAGTTTCTCTAGATACAGTTTTAACAAGTGATCTTATCATATATGTAATTTTTGAGAGCTTAGACGATAGTTGAATAATGTTTTTTTCCCACATTAGACCTTTATCAATAATTATTCCAAAAAGATTAACCTCTTCACTTCTTGGCAGATCTGAATACAGAGGTCTGAGGGTGAAATTGATATTTTCGGTCTTGTTTTGGTTAAGAGAAAGTTTGTTTGCTAAGAACCATTCTTTTATCTGATTCTGTCCCTCAGCCACAATTTCTTGAATTGGTTCTAACGGGTGATATACTTGCAGATAAGTGGTGTCATCCGCAAATAGTATGAGTTTTGAGCCAGCTACATTGACTTTTAAGTCACTTATATAGATCAAGAAGAGTAGAGGCCCCAAAACTGAGCCCTGTGGGACTCGATGATGCAATTGCGTAATATCTGAAGAGACACCATCATATATAACATACTGAGAACGTCCTGTTAGGTAGGACCTGAGAAAGGCTATACTATCAGAATGAAAGTTGTAAAACTTTAGTTTTTTATTCAATATATCAGTTGAGACACAATCAAAAGCCTTTGTCAGGTCAAATAGAGAAGCATATCATCAATGGCAGCCACAGTAATTCTATTGGACCTAAACCCATATTGATTATCCACGAACAAACCATTAACCTCAAAATAGTTTATAATTTGATCCCTCATTAGCGACTCTAGTAGCTTTGAAAATATCGGTAGAAGTGAAATAGGTCTATAGTTATTTCTGTCATGAATAGAACCTTTTTTTTTTATAAACAGGAATCACTTTTGCAATTTTTAAGGAGGATGGAAATATACTTTCTGTTATACAGAGAATAAAAAGTTGGGTGAATGGATAAACAATAAGATTTTTTAAGGTTTTTATAATACAAGTGGTGAATTCATAATTATCTTTGCTGTTTTTGTTTTTCAAACAACTTATTTTATCTCTCACTTGGATAAAAGTTACCTCTTTAAATTTAAAGGATATATTTTGCTGAGTATGTTGCATGTAGTCCTCAAAAGTTCTCCCCGCAGGATCTAGATCATTAATTACATTTTGTGCAATGTTTACAAAGAAATTGTTGAAGATATATGAGTTTAGCTCATCAGACTTTGCTGATTTTTTTCTCACAAATTATTTTGAGTTTATTATAGACCACATTGCTGCTTGCTTGTTGGTAGATTTCTTGACAAAGTTATCAAAATATTGCATTTTAGCTTTTGAAATTTCAAGTCTATATTTTTTTCGATATTCAGATACTATTTGTCTTGGAATCAAATTAGGATCTAGATTGTGCATTATATTAATTATCTGGAGTCGTTCTCTCATTTTCCTTAAGTTTTTACTGAACCAATTCATTTGAATTGGGATGAAATTTTTTACATTTGTTCTTGTTTTCTGGGGAAAACAATGTTCAAAGGCTTCACCGATAACACCGATGAATCTTCTGAACTTGTTTTCTACTTCGTCATTGCCGTTCACAAATGACCAGTCGAATCCCTCAATAAGATTATATAAGCATAACAAACCTTCATCTGTTATTGGTCGGTATGTCACCTTCGTACTCCCCTTTTTTTTTGTAAGCGGCATTCAAAATTACTCCTAAATGATCAGACAATCCCAGGAGATCACAAGGTGCCACATTATATGAGTTCTGATCAATATTCATAAATATATTATCTAAACATGCACTATTTCGCGTACTGAACANTACTAGTATTGTGTATTATCTATAATTTGCCACAACCTACAACTCTACTGCTTACTATATTTTGATTCTGCTATAAACTGGTAACGTAAAATTTAGATATGACAACGCGCTTTAATCTCAATCATTATTGGTTTTACTATAGCGAGAGTTTACTGCATCAGGATTTAATTTGCTAAACTTGGAATAACATTATTTTGAAGTAGTGCCAAATAATTATCGTCATTCAAGTTGCCCTCAATGAAAAATGACAAAGTACACTCATCGGAAAACATAACTTCTAATTGGAAGATATTGTTATCCAATATGCCCGTCGTTTGCTCACAAAAATAAGTTTTTCCATCAAAATCGTCTTCCATGAGCTCTTGAGTAGGTATCATTTCATAGGGATGCGTTTTATTTTCTTTTAATATGTTCACTATCGATGCATAGCTAACATTGAATGTGTGGATGCCTGTCTACTCGATGTATGTGGGTTTTCCTCAAACTCGAGCATCACATCTGATTTGAGTTCATGACTCATTGCATAAGCAGCTGCTTTTTTTATCTGCCCCACATGACCAAGCTTGCGAAACTGCTTCTCTATCTTTCATATTGTTCCTTGAAGTATGGACGGAAAATTAGGAAATTTCCCATGAAATAGACGAGTTACTTCCTGTTGTGTTCAGATTTTATCTCCGTAACCAGTCGTTTGTAAAACTGTTATTTCATGCATTTCCGTGAATCTAACCATTTGTCAGACTTGAAGTTAACGAACTTTGAACCAACGAGATTTTGTTAAAATATGTACAGTAACCGAAATAATGGATGTATTCCATTTGGCTTTCACACACTGTATTGAAACATGAAATATTTCATACTGGGTATTAATACTCCTTCTTTACAGTTTTTGCCCAAGACGAAGGCGACGAAGACGAAAATGATTCATCCGCTGAAGAACTTTGTGAAAACAGACCTGCTGATGAATATTTCCGCCTCACAACAGATGGAGACTGCAGAGAAGTGGTCAGGTAATTGAAAAATCTCAATCATTTCTATTGATATTTATATTTATTCTGATGGAGAATATGTTCACATTCGAAGAAGAATGAAAAATTCATATAGGTATCATTATTTCATAGTGTATCATTTTGAAATGATAATCTCCACAAATACAATGTTGGTAACGGATAAAATCCTTGAATATTCAGAATAAATTCATCGGCTCGAACAAAAAAGTTGTTTCCAGTCAGACGACCTTTATCAAATATATCGGCAATTTATATGCAGGTCTTGAACAGGAAATTTAACGGTGTCCCACCCATCCGGAAATCATTTATTTCCTCAATCAAATCACATTCATTTCACATATATTTATTTTTTTATGAACTGTTCATAACGAATCGTAATCATAGCCCAATTTTCAAATAGGTACGTTGTCGAAAAATCGAGAAAGGATCAAATCATTTTGAAATACTTCAAAATAAAGTATTCATGCATTGATTTCATTATCCCAAATTTCAATTGTTTGAGTTGACGTTCAAAAAATAAAAGGAGGGGTGCATTAAAGAAATGCACTGTATAATCTCAGCTCCAAAATCTCAAACGAGTTCAGACGTAGAGATAAACGTGTTTGGGCATGTGAAAATAATTTCTGTTGCGGGTATTATATTCATGAAAATATTGGTTTTGTCTAAAAACTTCTTTATTTTCAAGGATGTACATTAAACCTTTCAGAATGTAGATTTGTTGAGTTGTCTAGAATTCTCAAGTTTCTTGACGGATAATACTGCTTATTGAGTACTTTAAGGAGATAATCGCAGTGCTGACGGAAATTGAATTTGCCGTCTAGAAAAACACTAAAAATTTTATACTGTCAACACTTTCTATCTCAACGCCGGATATTTCAATATCACTGTCTACCATGTTGAAATTTTGGGCAGTATAAAAAGCTACTGCTTCCATTTTGGAGGCATTCAAAAATAATGAGTTCTCACTGAACCTATTTTGCAAACTATCAAGACCAGAATTTATATTTTGTTTCAATTCAGGCAAATATTTTGATTCAAATAGGAAAGAAGAATCACCAGCTTACAAACAAGTGGGTGACTTTTGCAAAACAGATGGCAACTCATTGATATAGAGAATAAAAAGAATTGGCCCTGAAACTGATCCTTGGGGAACGCCTATGTCATTATTCAACTGATCGGAAGAAAGTTGCCAAGAAAACAATTGTTCTTTTGGGATAATTTGATCCTGTTAGCAAATGAACCTTTTTAAGAATGTATATTGTCTCTATTTACCACTTAAAAAATTCTCCTAGGGTGTGTTTGTACACATTGTTCAGTAGGAATTCATCACAATTTTTTTATTGAATCTTTGAATCCCATGAAAAATTGGTCTGATTCTTAGAATAGTTTTCTATAGTGTGTAGTTTCTATACAGCGTGACTCACGGTCGATGGTAGGTTGGACGTTTCTGGAAAACGCAAAGCACTATTTTTCTGAAAATTTCACACCTCACATTTCCTCATCGACCGTGAGTCACGCTGTATACTATATATAGCAGACAATGACAGGTACTTATGCAGTGTACTTTCTCAACTTTTCAATATGACAACTCCTTTTTCATCCTGTATTAATAATGGTTGTTTCAAACGTTTTCTACGTTTTATAAGTCCTCTTCAAACTGTAATATCTCATTCATTTGAATCGAAATAAGCGACATTTGAATCAGTGAACTTTTGCCAACGTAACACAATTCGATCAATTCCGCCAGCATAAAAATTATGTGCTCGGGATTCGATGAAGTCGACGAAGTCCCTTTTGGCCTGGTCCAAATTGGCGAAAGTTCTACCGGTGAGAAATTCGTCGAGTGCTTGAAAAGATGTTAGTCAATTGGCGAGAGTATGGTGGGTGAGGCAGTGCGAACGACAACATGACAACACCAGTGCGGACGGGTGTTGTCGTAAAGAGCAGGATCGAGCCTGTTCTGTTGACCAGCGCCGGCTGCTGCTGGCGCAATTTTTGGTACATTTCGTCGATTCCTCCACAATAGGACTCTATAGTGAATCAAATCAGCTGCTGGTCACCATACAGTAACCATCGTTTCCATTTGTGGGTGTTTACCTTCGGCAGGTGCCTGGGTGGCTTATTGGCGTCAAAACACTGTTCTGAACTCCTCTTTTTGTCATAGAGGGCCCACTTTTCATCACACGCGTCGATCCAATCCAAAAAAAGATCCTTTTGGTTGCGTAAAAGCAAAGAAGGACAAGCCTCGAAACGTGACAATTTCTATAGATCGTTGAAATCGTGTTGCACTTACTTTTCGAGCTTATCAATCTTCCCAATACGTTTTGAACCATAAAAAATCGCATTCGACCCAGTTCTTTCGCCATCCCACGCACCGTTTGTGATGGGTCAGTCTCCACCAGGGTCATGAAATCCTCGTCCTGGATCACTGTAGGTCGACCACTTCGAAGGCTTATCTTTGAGGCTAAAATCTTCAGATAGAGGTTTCGCGAATCAACTTCGAATAGTGCTTTCATTAACACTATTAATGCCAAATGCTAGGATGATTTTTTGTGTTGTTTTGGCAACGCTTTGGTTAAATCATAGTAAAATGCTTAAAAGATGCAAAATGTAGAAAGTAAAATATCAATGTATAGAGTACAAAATCCTTTATCGATCAGTATACCGGGTGATTCTCTAAGGTGGCTCAACCCTATAACTTTTTTATTTTTGGAGATAGAAAAACCAAATTTGGGGGTTGTGTATTATAGTTCAATTTACATTTTTGACATATTTACTTGCTTTGCTGTACTTCCGGTTTGACCAGAAATGACCCCAACTTTCGATTTTTGAATAGGATATCCTATATATTTTTACTTAATTCGGTGTACATCGCTTCATTCTTGGTTAAGAAACATGGGAAAACTACGACTTTGAGACTTATGACTTCACAGTCGTTTTAAGAATTATTTCACAGAAGGAAATATGAATTTTTCCAGTTAACTTGATTTTTTCAAATGGAAAGGAGATGGCTCGTCGGCTTTTTGTGAAAGATCATTTTCTTACGAATAATTTGATGCCACACACTTTCACTTTCATTTCTCTATTTTTCTGAATAATTGCAAGAAACGATCATACCTAATAACAAATAATACGTATTCGGTATACTTATTCACTAAGTATTCTAGTTATCCGTGACAAACAATTGAAGCTTTTGCTAGGTAAACAAAGGCTAATGAATATGCTGTCACTTTTAAAAATTTATTCCTTTGTAGTTTATGATTAGATATGACAAATTATACTGGAAATGAAAAAAATGACATTTTGCTAATTTGCAAAAAAAGAATGCAACTGATGCAGCTCGAATTTATGCTCAGAGGTTTACAAATCGTCGCCATTCCAACTCGGTATTATTTTCCAAAACTGGAAAGAAAAATGCGAAATGAACCAGAAGAAAATGCCAATAACTTCATCGTCAGCGAAGAAAAAGAAGCAGACGTGTTGGCCTATGTGGAAGTGAATTGTACGGCGTCAATTCGCCAAATTGTTTCCGAGTGTGATAAGTCATTCGTCCGTTAGGCGAATTCTTCACAAATATAATGACTTCAATCGTGAATCAATCATTCAAGTACCAACTACACCAACATCTTTACGATAACGATCACAACCGAAGATTGACTTATTGCAACTGGTTTTTGATTGAAAACAGAGAAGATGTACGTTTTATATTCAAAATTGTTTATTCAGATGAAACCCGATTCACCAACTTGGGTATGTTCAATAGGAATAATAAAAGGTACTGGTCTCAAACAACAACAACAAAGAACGATTTTGTTTCAATTGCTGTATTATTCCTTTTTCATATTCTAGATCACCGGATCTTACTCCGATAGATTTTTCTTATCTGGGAAACAATTAAAAATCAGGTTTACAATGCAACATAAATTACTCGTGAAGAACTAGAGCATAAAGTAAGCGTGGCATTCCAGAACATCACTGAGGAACAGCTAATCAATGTGATGCGCGCAAGAATTGAAAAAGTTGAATTTTGTTGTGATCAAGGAGGAGGCCATTTTGAAAATGTATAACCTTGATGGACTAATTCGCGACTTTCTTGCAATTATTCAGAAAAATAGAGAAAACAAAGTGGAAGTGTGTGGCATCAAATTATTCGTAAGAAAATGATCTTTCACAA
This sequence comes from Leptinotarsa decemlineata, assembly GCF_000500325.1. Taxonomy (NCBI): domain Eukaryota; kingdom Metazoa; phylum Arthropoda; class Insecta; order Coleoptera; family Chrysomelidae; genus Leptinotarsa; species Leptinotarsa decemlineata. The sequence goes on from NW_019289900.1 coordinate 67,222, forward strand.
AAAGCCGGCGAGCCATCCCCTTTCCATTTGAAAAAATCAAGTTAACTGGAAAAATTCATATTTGCGACTGTGGAATAATTCTTAAAACGACTGTGAAGTCATAAGCCTCAAAGTCGTAGTTTTACCATGTTACTTGATTAATAACGAAGCAATTTACACGATCCATGGCATTCTAGATGAAAAAATAAAAATTGGAATAAAAATAATTTTATTTGTCAGTGAAGTATTGTTGAATTCAGAATGTCATTCTCGATCTAAATAACTGAAAATATATCGAGTGGGCCAACGAAAAGTATGCACCTTGCTTTTCTCCTTTTTTTGTAACTTAACGCAAAAATGCTCGGACAGGTCAATTTTGCTTTTGTATTTTTCTACCTGTGCTTTCAACCCCCTAGCGGGGGTGAGTAACAACCCTAAAATTTTAAATGGAAAGTGGGGTCGAGTGATATATCATTTGGAAGGGCACAAAATTCTCTTTCCAATGATACCTAATTTGTTGTATTTACTTGAATAGTTATAAAAAAATCAAGAACATTTACTCGATATTTTTGGTGTTAATGAAAATGCGGAAAATACGGCATTTTTATCACTACTACATTCCTCAATTTCTCTCGTGCGTTTTTTGGTTCAAATAACAACAGCAGATAAGTGTACAAAAAGAATTTAGGCAAACGTTCATTGGTTCAGTTCGGTTGCTTTTGAAATTATTTCAACTTTACTGTAAAAATGGTTTATTCCATTCCTGAATGAGTTGAAATTGTTAAACTTTATCATCAACATAATAGTTGTGCTAGACTTACTGCTCGCCTCTTCAATAACAGTCATCCCGGGAAAAATGTGAATGATTCGTACGTTGCCAAGTTAGTCCAAAAGTTTGTCGATACCGAATCTGTCTGTAATGTGAAACACCAGCCACGGAAACCGATCAGAAATGAAGCAGTGGAAGTCGCTGTTTTACCTGGGAATTCAACTGGTGAGGTCTACCTGAACATGCTTGAAGATACAATTGATCCTCTCATAACAGAAATAATTGAAAATGACCAAAATCATAATGATGATCGGCTTCATTTCCAGCAAGATGGAGCACCTCCTCACTATGTTGCTCCGGTAAGAGAGTTTTTAGATGACCGGTTTCCTGGACGGTGGATTGGAAGGAGAGGCCCCATCGAATGGCTTGTCAGGTCACCTGATTTATCGCCTTTAGACTTTTTCCTTTGTGGACACTTGAAAAATAAATGTTTTGCTACGCAGCCCAAGTCCATAGAAGATCTTCGCCAACGAATTACAGAAGAGTGCAGAAGTATAACACCTGATATGCTACAAAATGTTAGGAATAGATTTGAACAAAATCTGTATTATTGTATGGAAGCAAATGGGTCACATTTTCAGCAATTGCTGAAGTAGGATTCTACTAAGTTAATTACACATTTCAAAGTACTGGGTTGTAGTTGTATTTCTTCTTAATACCTACATGTTTGAGTGAAATACAACAAATTAGGTATCATTGGAAAGATAATTTTGTCATTTCAAATGATATATCACTCGACCCCACTTTCTATTTAAAATTTTAGGGTTGTTACTCACCCTCGCTAGGGGGTTGAAGGCACAGGTAGAAAAATACATCTAAAATGTGTCCTCCTCAAAAGCAAAATTGACCTGTCCGAGCATTTTTGCGTTAATTTACAAAAAAAGGAGAAAAGCAAGGTGCATACTTTTCGTTGGACCACTCTGTATAGGATGTCCCATTTAAAAATCGAAAGTTCAGGGTCATTTCCGGTCAAACCGGAAGTACAGCAAAGCAAGTGAATATGCCAAAAAATGTAAATTGAACTATAATAAACAAATCCCAAATTTCGTTTTTCTACCTCCAATAATAAAAAAGTTATAGGGGTGTGCCACCGTAGAGAAACACCCGGTATACCAAAATACAGTGGAACGAATATTTATTGAGATATGGAGCTACAAAAATACAAGACACTGAAACGGACAAAACTTTTGAAACAACCTGGTATAATGTAGATTCTTGGTATAATTGAATTGAATATTGTCATCATTTCATCGTGGGTTGATCAAGTCACTGACAACTCTCCCGTGTGTACTGAATATTAATAATGAATGTTTTGAATAATTTAGGTGCGATATGAATTCAGATGCCAAAGGCGTCACAAGATTGGCATCAGTAAAATGTCCGACAGGACTAGCATTTGATCTCGATCGTCAGACATGCGATTGGAAAACCAATGTCAAAAATTGCGATCGTTTAGAAAGTAAGTCGATAAAGAAGGAATAGTGATTTTTGTACTCCAAAATTCAACATTAAAATTCAATGTAGTCATCGGAATAGTCCATGATGTATCGATAACAGGTTACAGACAAGTTGTAAGACAACATTTAGATACACAGTTTCACCTTTCTTTAGTTCGCGGAACTACTAATCGAGTAACCTCGATTTCAAAGTCGTTATTAAGCTGAATCGTACAATCGTTGTGAATCTATTGGAAACTTGTTCCATCCGTGGGTTAACCTCACATATATTATGGTGGATTGATCAGTGAAAACGTGTTTTTTTCTAGTAGAATTTCTAGACTCGATATTTTTCATTCTATTCAGAGAAGTTCAATTTGTAACGACAGGTTTCGGTTTACTAGACCATTCTCAAGTGAACTGACGCAGTGTATCGAACAAATCCTTAAATATACATTAATATAGTCAATGACATTTAGGTAGGTGGTAAATTTTCGTTTTGTGGACTCCCGGCGATTTTGAAAAAATTTTTGACTGTACTTACGTATTTTAATGCGTAGATTACGAATCCGAAAGAAAAAAGCGGCCCTCTCCCTTGTTTAAAAAGTTACGGGCCTTCAAAGTTCAGAAAAGGGCAACTTTTCAGCCTTCTTTTCACCAAATAAACTATTTAAAAACACAAGCATTTATTCACTAGGTCATCTTTACACCTTATTCCTCCTTCTTTGATACTTTTCACTTCAATAATCAACATTTTTCTTATAAAAAAACTGAATTTGAAAACGAATGCTTCTCCTGGTGACACTCTTATATTTGTAGGTTAGATACTAGTGACATTTCAGAAAAAAGCGGTTGGTATTTGTCGTCACCTACTATTTTAAATTCGTAGATTACAATTTTCAGTTTGACGTGAGAGAAAAATACAAAATGAATTTGAACGAAATTCATAATTTAGTGAAAGTAAGAAATAATTTAATTCTATATTTGGTTCAAGTAGGAGTGTTTGCAGCAACAATACGTTGTACTAATTGCAATTGCAAAATTTACCTACAACTCAAACTCACTAGGATTATTTTGCGGAATATAAGCTTCTGTCTGTTTATTTCTTAAATCTATCTTACCTTTATAGACTACCAAAAACCAATTTACGAGCTGAAGAATGAAGGCAAAAAACATTTGAATTACTTTATGAATATTGACTGCATCAGTCGTACCAACCATATCATTAACCTTAAAAACATAAAATACAGTGATATGTAACCAAAAAGCAGCTCCGTACATTTTTTAACATTTTTATAAGAAAAATGTTGATTATTGAAGTGAAAAGTGTTAAAGAAGGAGGAATAAGGTGTAAAGGTGACCTAGTGAATAGATGCTTGTGTTTTTAAATAGTTTATTTGGTAAAAAAGAAGGCTGAAAAGTTGCTCTTTTCTGAAATTTGAAGGGTCGTAACTTTGTAAATAAGGGAGAGCGCCGCTTTTTTCTTTCGGATTCGTAATCTACGCATCAAAATACGTAAGTACAATCAAAATCTCCGGGTGTCCACAAAACGAAAATTTACCGCCACATATGCTCTGTTTGCTCTACTCTGTAGGTAGCAGAGTTCCATGTTAGCTTCCTGTCGAGGATAGTACCAAAGTATTTCACCTCTTCAGAGAAGTTTAGTTTGCTTTTGAAGATTTCGGGATAAACTTTTTTTCCTGGTGAAAAAGCCATCTCAGTCTTCTTGGGATTGATCGACAGTGTGATCGACAAATTTGGCGGTCTGCAAGATAACTATGACATCTGCATATGCAATTGTGTAGAGTCCTTTATTGTTGAGGTGATTAATTAGGACATCCAGAACTATGTTCTAAAGAAGGGGTGATAAGACCTTTCCCTGTGGATATCCCCTCATGACAAGTCCTTATTTATGTTGTCCTCATTTATACCATATATGACTCTGCTAGGTACTTGCATCTCAATTGTCTCAAAATTAATTTCACAATATTGCCTCATCCACTAGTCAGGTGAATCTGATAACTAAAAATATTATTCCAACAAGCTATATAGAAAACTATTACGTATTGTTACACCATCGTTATTCATGATATTAGTGTATTGACAAAATGGTTTAGACTTTCAATGACACTGTTAGTATATTGGCTCAATTCTAAGCTCATATAGGCATCTAGATGCCTGTTGTTGTTAACTTGTCTCACTAATCTTAACGAACTAAAGTCTATTGAATGGTTTTGTTGCAAAACACGATGGGCGACTGCTGATTTTTCTTGTTTTACATATTTAAGGTGTGCTAAGTGTTTCTTATATCTCATTTTGATAGATCTTCTAGTCTGTCCATAATATTTTGCATCACATTCAATTCCGAAAGGTCTGGAATTTATGATTTATGTACTATATCATTGTAAATTTGAGGATTTGTGTGTCAGTTCACTTGAGGATGGTTAAATAAACCGAAACAGGTCGTAACAAATCAAAATCTTAGTAGAAATCAGACAAAAATAGGCCATCAATCGAACGAGTTAGATCCGTAGTTATATAGTGTAATAATGAAAAAACTACGTTTTCAAATAGTTTCCGGGGTTAAAAGGTCACTATTCCTTGGTTAAATCCCTATATTAAGCTTATATTTTGACGTACAGGTGTACTAAATCCGGTCTAAAACAAATCACTTGTCCCAGTGGATTGGCGTTTGACATCAATAAACAGACATGTGACTGGAAGGGAAAAGTCACAGATTGCGATAAACTCGAGAGTAAGTCGCTCCTCAACGATAAGAGCTATGGGAGCAGATTTTTAGGGTGATTTCCAAATTCTTCCAGAAATCGATATGCAAGATGATCAGCTTTGAGTATGAATCCCACGTGTTCCTAAATATCAAATCAATTCACAAAACTGCAACTATTTTGCACTGCAATTACTGCACTTTTTTCAAGCGCATCTATTAGATGACGCTTGAAAAAGTTATTGTGCTTACTAGTAAACATTTGTTGCTATTTTGTACAGTGTTAGATGAAAATCCTACAAAAAAGTGTTGTTCAATATGTTTTTATGGATCTTCATCAATACCGAGCCAATTTTATAATAAATTGGCTGATTAGAATGAGATTCGATTACAACATTCAGTGCCCTGAGTAACCCATTCATTTGAATTGAATGGGGTATAATTTTAGGAAAGAATAATTTTTGACTTTCAATTTCTGCATCTTCATAAAAAAATGTTGAAAACTTCCAAAGAAGAGAAGAAAGCAATTAATTTCGAGTGAAGTTTCAACAAAGATGTGTAGATCATGGAAAGAAGTAACTTTCAGATACAAACTGGCAGAAGAAGCCAACTATTTTTATATGATCATTGAATAATACAAAATAAACATTCAGTTTGAGCTCCAAGCATTCGTGCTTGGCAACATCATGGCCTAAACATGAGTATGTTTCGGCTATGATGTTGAGAAATCTAAATGTATGGGAATCTAAATCAAATAGGGGTTTCCTGAAAATTTCTTGAAATTAATCAGCCCTTTGGGTGGTTGTGTAGAAATCTTCAGTGAGTAGTTGAAATTTCTATTGTGGTTGCAACTCTTTTGCTTATTTCATATAAACAAAATACCGGAATTCCATAAAAATCAAGGTTTCCAGGTGCGCCACTGAATGCATAAAAATCTGAATGCATCAAGAAGAAAACTATGAGAGAAAGTTATTGAAAACTGCAAATGAAAGTTAATCTGAACGATAGAAGTTTGGAGGTGTGATTCTGACATCGAAGAGAAACCATACATTTTACATACATACTCATTTCAACAATCTGTTTCTTATGAAAAAATTATTTCATTCGAATTATTATCGATGGAATACTGTTTAGCTATCGATTGTCTTGCATAATCTTTTACTGAGTGTTGGAAATTTCCTGTAAAAAAGCAGTCAGTAGAGCTATGAATACAAATTGAAATGGTTTTGGTCGGGGCAGTAATTCTACACCTTCTCAAAATTTGAACTTATCTGAATAATAACCAGAATATACAGAGTTGCACCAAAATTATAAGTGAATGTTTCTGTTGCAATGCGGTTCCCTCAGGAGTATTCTGATTTATAGATTTTTGTGTAATCACTGTATATTTCCCGTGTAGTTGCTGATATAATTCACGAGCTTTTTGAAAACTCACCGCTTTCTTTCAATCATGCTTCTATCTTAAATCTATAGTACCAAATTATTGCACTTGTTACTAATACTTTCATTAATAATGCTAATAGCACTCTCAAATAGCACTGCTATTATTCGAAAACATAGTATGTTCTGTGTGTTCGTTTCACGTCGTATCAACTCATTTGTTCCTCTCTCATGAACTGAAAACGTGTTGGTTATGATTGAAACTATTTTTTGTCTCCCTCACATCAGGATTTTCATTTATTATTCGGTTTTCATGAATTTTTTTCAATTGAATATAAATATAGATTGTGGTTTTTTACCTAGAAAAGTTCATATTGCTCATTAAATTTTCATATATTCTCACATTAATTTCAATACGTGATTCCAAATCGTCATAATGAACAATTTTTTGATGTGGATATCTCAATGTATAATAAAAAGTGAACAGTGAACATGTACAAAACACGCGAAATTTGAACGTTCACCTAATTTTTTGAACAGTTCAAGCATACTAAGTGACAAAGGAAGGTAAACATCCATTTATATTGAAAATATTTCAATAATGTTTTGCATGTGTATTTATGCTGAGGCCAGTAGAAAGCCAGTAAAATTTCAACCGTATCGAAAGCTATTCTGCTATATCTATAGACCTACATATAACAAAACTTCAGGAAAAAATTTTCAGGGAAAAGCTACAAATGTTGTATGATAGTAATACACTATAAAAAATTATTACTATGAAAGGTTGCTGTTAGTGAGGTTGGCCGTGTCGAAAAGAATTACATTTAAACAATTGAAACATGTCAATTCAATAAACAAGTCACTAATTAAAAGAGCTTGACTCCTCACAGGATACAAAGAAGAATATTACATTGAAATTTAATAAAAATCGTTAATTGTTTCAAAATTATGGATTACCGTTAAAAACCATGAAGTTGAAGAACAAAGAGAGAGACACAAAACAACTGACAATGTCAGCTGTCATGTAATTCAGTTTGAAAAGGTGTGTTTGTTTGTAGATGGTTTGTTCCATGGCTTATCATCTACAAAGTGACCAACGGATAATCCTCTTATCAACTCTGCAGAGGCGTACCAAAATAATATTTTAATCCATTTAAACACATGGGTTATTACGTAAAAATTGTTATAGTTGGTGGCGCTACGTGGTGTTAATGGTAAAACTGATTACATTTTCTTAATATGCCTAATACAGTACTTCAAAAAAACAGAAAAATTCACAAAATTCTCATTATGTTCCTTTTATATAGAAAGAGAACTACAGAGCAAAGAAATAATTACCTATGTTATGCTTATGAAGTTTCAGAATCCATTGACTCGTCCGAAGAGGAATCCCCAGTCACACTTAAATCTATTATTATTTGGTCGAAAACAGTGTCTACCATGCCGTTCAATCTCCACATTTTCTCTTCTTTCTTCCTTGATCACATGGGCTACAGCATTAGCCCATTGCTAATGCCATTAAGAGAGTCATAGTTACGACCGCACCGGGGGGCCTGGGGGGCCAGGCTCTTGCGAGACACCTCTCCCACACATCTAGCTTGAAATCGGCCAACGCCTGTTGCCCGCAGATGTGGGATTGGGTGGTTGACCGATAACTTTACTGGGTGAGTGCCGTGTGGTCTGCACCGGGGAACTGTCAAACACCCATAAGAGAGAGACAGTGATCCCCCGCCACTCACCCCATTAGCCCCATTGCGAGTTCTAATAAACGTTAGACATCAGAAATTTTATATGTCACGTTTTCACGAGCTACGTAACCCTCAATTTGAGCCCAGATTAATTCTATAGGGTTTAACTCGCAATGGTAAGGAGGAAGTCTCAAAATTGTGATGCCTTCAGCACGAGCTATTGTATCCACCACATGCTGGCGATATCTGTCACGATGCTGTTTAATGACACTCATAAGCTCGGCCTCAACCGTGTCCTCGGAAAATGGAATTCCTTTTTGTCCTAACCAACTCTGCATGTCTGCTTTTCTAGTGGTCATAGTTGGCAGCTGTGATAAGAAGCGTTATCCATTACTATTACAGAATTTGTCTCGACTCGTGAAAGAAGGGATTCAAACCATTCTTCATATCGTTGGGCGTCTATGTCTTCGTCGCCCATATATGTAGCCACTCTCGCTACCGTCGACACGGATATTCCCGTTAAAAATGAACACTGGGCTACAGCTTCCTCTGTACGGAGTGTATTTTTTTAATTTTCGTACACTCTACAGACAATCTGTTTTTCTTCTAACGACATAAACTTCCGCTTTCTTTGTACATTACTTGGACCTGCTACGGCATCCATCTTAATACTATAAAAATAATAAAATTCAATCATATTATTCAGCTATTTGTCAGTTGTTTACTTACCGCAAAAACTATTTTAAAGTTGATGTATTTTGAAAAACACTTTATTATGAGATTTTCACTAGAACAGAATAACAAATCCGCCACATGTGTTTCGCTGCACAGTAGCTTTTTCAAGCGTGTTCACTATCTGAATTCTACATACATTGTGATTTATATATACTTTTTAAAATATTACTATCTACCTAGAAACTAATAATACTCTAGGAACTAGTTAATAACAGTTATACCCGAGTTTAACGAACATTTATACCTGAATTTAATGACTAGGTCAAATAATTATCTCACAATAAAGTGTGAATGTGATGAAAATCTATGATAATATATTTTGAAAAACAAGTTTCGGCCAACTCTATCTTATATTTTAAAGTTAATAAATAATACAGTCTATTTAATGAATATAATAAAATATATTCAATGAATACAAAACAAAGTCACCTTCACAAGAAACAGAACACACTACGCCTATGCAGATGAGAACGCTTGATAATGAAAAACCGAATGGCTAGTTATGGCATTTAAGGACCCAAATATAATAGACCTACGAAGTATTGATCAGTTTACCGGTGTTTCAAAGTATTTAATAAACTGGTTCACCTATTCGCTCGTACATTCTATCGATATGCAGAAGCTATCTTGTTACGGGGGCAGATTTCATGGGATCATCTTACTTTTCAATTAATTACAATGGCGATGCATAAATAATAAAAATGATCCCGGTAAGAATTTAGTTCTAACATTTAACATTGTTGCCGTTAGCTCTCAGTTCAATTTGTATATGAATTACCTTCAATTGAAAATTGTTATACTATATTATTCGTCAAGTATGTAAGTAAAAAACTATTTGAAAGATTTTCAATATAAATGGGTGTTTACCTTTCTTTGTCACTTAGTATATATTCATATTATTATACTGCTGATGATATATATGACCCATATGTGCGGATTTATTCCATTTACTGTAAATTGAGCTGAAGTGTGAGACGAAACATAACCAGAAGTTCATACCATTTTACTGTTATTTCTAAAAAAAAATTAAAAAATGTAAGGCTGTGACTGATATAACTTCAGATATTGAAGCATGTTGTAACAAAAGTTTGACTTCTCTTCTCGTTCTTATATAAGAACTAGTGTATACATTTGAGAGTTAGATTGTGAATAATTAAATTGGTGGTGGGTAAATAATCGTTTCCTGTATTATGTTCATTTTCAGTGTCTCTGGACCAGCTCATCTCTACCTACTTGATACATGTATATACATACCATTTGTGTTCAACTAATAAATTTTTCTAATCTGCCTTTTCAATGGAGAATCTCTTCTTCTTTCCCGTTCTAGCATGTTCACCTGTGGCTGTACCCTAAGCGAACCATTTACTTTCTTTCTGAACCATTTGAAATACTTCCTTATCGGGTTTTGTGAAGGTCTTATGTCTATTCCTTCCAAGGAAGTGGAATTTGTAAATAATTGTACAAAAAACGCCAATCAACAACATAACACCTGTGAAAATGAAACTGTTGATATGATAATTCATGTTCGATTGTTGACAATGTTTTCAGAACCAAGAAAAGTTTTACCAATATTCAAAACAGATGAACCACAATGTCCGGATGGAAAACTGATGTGTGGTAACAAAGAATGTATCGATAAAGAACTGTTTTGTAATGGCAAACCTGAATGTAAAGACGAATCAGATGAGAATGCATGTGGTAAGTATTTCTGAAGTATATTTCAGGATAGTTTTTTCTCGTTTATTTTTAAGAAGAAGATTTCAAACAGTTGTTTGGGTACTTATCCAGTATATTCCATTCAAATACAGGGCGTTTATTAAACATGCGGCAAAATATCAAGGGACTTTTCTTTGGAGTATTCTAAGGATATTTGGTCCTTTGATGATTTTTGATAGGGCGCTTTGTTTCGAAGATACGGGGCGAAATAGAATTTAGACAACAATTTTGATAATTTTAAAATTATCAACGTACCCGAAATAAAAGTATAGCGTACTACACTGGACCTACCACTGGAAATCGGATAATTGCTGTAGTCTAATCAACAAGTTCAAAAACATGAAAAATAGAGATAAAGGTCCTGAAAATATGAGCGATAGCTCAATAGATTCGATATTGGATTCAATAATACTTCATTATAATAAAAAAAAAAAAATCATGACACTTTTTTATATATAGCTGTTTTTATATTTATTTCTGAAGCAGAAAATGCTTCAGAAAGAAATATAACGTTGATCAATATTTGTTTATAACAAATTGTTAAACTAATAAACAATTAAATAATAAACCTTTTATTTTTTCTACCAAACTATTTAAAAGTGTAAATTATGATTTTTGAAAGCAAAATTATTTTTACATGTCGTAATAGCCGCGCGGAACCCTATTTTCAACGTCAAATTAAAATTATAAATAATGGAAATAGAGTTTCGGGAGTCAGGACTTTTTTATCGGAAATTTCCTCCTCTTAAACGAGCTATTCTCAAAATTGCTTGAATATTAATATTTTTTGAGTTATTAACGAAAAACTAAATACCATTTTTTTAAATCTCATTTTGTTAATAACAATTGCAATTTTTTACCTGCACCAAAATCGAATGAGCTATCGCTCATATTTTTAGGACCTTTATCTCTATTTTTCATGTTTTTGAACTTGTTGATTAGACTACTGTGATTGTGATTGTGTGATTGTGTGTAACGGAATCAGAAACGATCCTGGTGTTTTTGAAAGAGTTCGGGAGTCGATAATGAGAAAATTGGGGGGGTAGTCATTTTCAACAGTTCTTGTAGATCAAGAAACATTACATGTTATTTTTGGTAATAAATTGTTATTGTCGAAATTCGTTGCGTATCTTCGAAACAAAGCGCCTGATCAAAAATCATGAAAAGACAAAATATCCTTATAGTAGTCCAAGGAAGAGTCCCTTGAATTTTTGCCTCATGTTCAGTGAACACCCTGTATATTCTCAACACTTTTTGACAGTTATCCCCAGCTTTCATAATTATTTGAATTCTACAGATCAACTGAAACAATTTTGATGTGAGTTGAAGATGAAAATTTTCATCAAAGAGTATTTTTTTTAAGAAAATGTTCGATGTTACCGGGTTTGTAGCTTTGTAAACCTGATGATTCGTCTGCTACTGCGGCAGATATTATCAAAGGCGATGCAGACGAAGTGATCTACTATGCGCAAACTGCAAATGGTTCTAGTACGTTTATACTGTAAATGTGTCTAGGAGTCGAACAACCGACTGCTCTTGTACCTGATTGGTTCGACCCTTCTTCGATTCACAACACAACAAAAAAATATTTTTTGAATGTTTCCTACACTAAATTAGTCAATTTCCACTAATTTTGGGGTGATAAAAACAAAAATAACAATGAAAAATTTTTATTAGCTCTGGTTTTTGAGATACACAGTACTTAATCTTAAAGAGTAGTTATACTATACGTGAAAAGTGAAAGTACATAAAACAATATTGTTATGTTTCTTTTAGAATATTTTAAGTACAAAATTAATA
>NW_019289900.1:79702-118632 GCF_000500325.1 Leptinotarsa decemlineata
CTTAAATTAATTTAAAAATCAACTTCACACGATAATTTCAATAGCAACCACGTGCGTACAATTGACAAACTCACATAGGTTATGTTTACTACTTAAGAACAGCTGATGAGAGGGGTGTTATGTAAACAAACATGTGTACCAACTGTTGGTGATGAAATATTTCATTTGTTGAAAACTCAATATACATATATATAATATAATGATACTATATCTTGAAAACAAGAGCTAATATATAATTTTTATGGTCACTTTCGGTTTTAACACGTGGAAATACATTAAAATCATCTAATTTCAACCCCGAAACAAAAACTTTGTTGTGTTGTTGGGAGAATCTTTGTGTTATGAAGTGCCGGCATCCATGTTTCGCCGATGTTTGAGCTCTCTTCCTATGGCGTCTCTGACGATCTGGTTAGGTCCCTTCACTTCTGCATCTCACTATTGCCATTATCATTTGCGCTCAAAAATACTCTAGGGTATAACTGTGGCATCTCCGGACACCGAAGGCACAAGGTAGGTCACCGATTTGTTTCATATGGATGATCTTGAACTTAATGCCTCTGGAGAAAAGGATCTCTATCAGTCCTTGAGGGTGGTGGAAGAGTACACGCATGCTATCGGTATGAAATTCAAGATAGACAAATGTGCACTGGTCCATCTTATAAGAGGCTGATGCGGGGACTACGGAGAGGATGTGCAGCTCGTAGATGGAAGCATCCTACACCACTTGGATGCCGGAGAGACGTATACTTACCTCGGGTGGAACAACGCCACTCACAAGAGGTAACAGCAGTGAACAAATCCGTGGCAAGTATTAGCACAAACTCCGACAGATCTGATCATCGGAACTGTCGGGGAGAAAAAAGTTGCTGCAACAAATATACTTGCCGTTCCAATCTTACTCTACTCGTTTGGAGTAGTGAAGTGGACTCGGGAGGAACTGTATCAACTCGACGTGAAGACCAGAAAAATAATGCATCTCTATAGGAGTTTGTCCATTCCATGTTTGTCCGTTCCATGTTTGTACTTTCCCCGACAATAGGGAAGCCGTGGACTTTTGAGTTTGGAGTGTCTACATGACAGAAAGGTACTGGTTGGAGCCTGTAAAATCGTCGGGAGTACTGATTCCTTTCTCTGCATCAAGAGAGGACCAAGAGAGGACATGAATTGTAGCATTCCTTTTTAGGGCAGCTTCCCGAGTAGCTGGTGAACTTGATGATCACAACTCTGTCACCGAGTTGTAACCCATTCAGCAAAAGACCTATATAAAAGCCGCAGAGATCACTTAATTTCTGCAGCAGCACAAGGATAAGCCAATGAATTAATTGGGTTTTCTTCAACAACAAGGATCTTGGCTTATCAAAGCGTTTAACCTTCGCTTTTCTCAGGTCGAGTGGGCTGAAGTCGGAAATTGAGGAGTTCATCATGACCTGCCAGGATAATGTCTTTCTGTCTAACCCAGTCGTGTGATGGTTATAGAAGTTAAAAAGAGTATTTGTTTTATTCTAGAGTTCTGTTAAATATCGTTGCAACAAATATGAAGTTGAAGGTCAACTAAAAAATACAAATCCAAGTAAATTTTACAAATACACTTTAATTTGATAAAAATACTCCAAACTGATTTAAAGGGTACTTTACTCTTGAACGAACTTTATATTTTTTGGCCTATCCTGTATGGTGTTTGTCATAAAGCCATTTCAGGTACACTTGGTATAGTTTTGGAACATGCACCAACTTTTGTCAGGAATACAATTTTCTGAGAAATCGATAATAAAAAAGTTTCCCATTTGTTGCACCACATTGTATACTGGTATATCGAGCCATCAGATGATAGGTTCAAAAAATTCCTGAAATCTTTAATTGTGACTTTAAATACACATATTCCATAAATACTTCGAATGAATGATTTTTTGAATCAATAATTAGTTCTTTATACCTTATTATTTCTTCATCCCACTCAAAAATACCCTCTTAAATTCCAGATATAAAATAATTTTTTGTTGGAGAACACATCCGAGTATCTCAGCATGGAGATGACTCGCTTTGAATTCGAATACGTTTTCATGAAATTGTTGTACGATTACATTATGTTTTTCAATTTTCCAGATGTTGATACCGATCCAAACCGTGCTTCCGATTGTGACACCACTCAATGTGTTCTACCTGACTGCTTCTGTTCTGCTGACGGTACTAGAATACCAGGCAATTTGGAAGTCGCCAACGTCCCACAGATGATAACTCTTGGATTCAACGGAGCCATCAATGTAGACAACATAGACTTATACGAAGAAATCTTTTCCGGAACTCGCCTCAATCCCAACGGCTGCCAGATCCGTGCAACTTTCTTCGTTAATCACAAGTACACCAATTACTCCGCTGTGCAAGACTTACACCGACGAGGACACGAAATTGCCGTGTTTTCCTTGACCCATAAAGAAGATCCAGAGTACTGGTCCCAAGGTTCTTACGACGATTGGTTAGCTGAAATGGCGGGAGCTCGTTTAATCATCGAAAGATTCGCAAACATAACTGATGGATCGATTATAGGTGTGAGAGCGCCTTACTTGAGAGTTGGAGGCAACAAACAGTTCGAAATGATGACTGACCAGTTCTTCGTTTACGATGCCTCCATTACCGCTTCTCTAGGTCGTGTACCAATTTGGCCTTACACCTTATACTTCAGAATGCCCCACAAGTGTAACGGAAACGCCCACAATTGCCCCAGTAGAAGTCATCCAGTTTGGGAAATGGTGATGAATGAGTTGGATAGACGTGATGATCCCACCTTTGATGAATCCCTTCCTGGTTGTCACATGGTCGATTCTTGTTCCAATATCCAAACCGGGGACCAGTTTGCCCGGCTCTTGAGGCACAACTTCAACAGACACTTCAACAGCAACCGCGCACCCTTAGGCCTGAATTTCCATGCTTCCTGGTTGAAAAGCAAGAAAGAATTCAAAGACGAGCTCATAAAATTCATTGAAGAGATGTTGGCGCGTAACGATGTTTACTTCGTAACCAACTTGCAGGTCATCCAGTGGATGCAGAATCCTACCGAAATCAATGGTCTCCGCGATTTCCAAGAATGGAAAGAAACATGTGATATTAAAGGGCAACCCTACTGCTCTCTGCCCAATTCATGTCCTCTTACCACCAGAGAACTTCCAGGAGAAACCTTGAGGTTGTTCACCTGCATGGAATGTCCCAACAACTACCCTTGGATCTTGGATCCTACAGGAGACGGATTCTCAGTTAGAAAATGATTTTTCCAGCTTTTATCATAAAGACTCTTAGATTGTTTCATTTGAACATTCATTTAGAATTTTGGTAGGAGATGAATGAAATGATATTTCGAAACCAATGTGAATTGTTTTTTCATTTCATACCATCAAATATTTATTGTAATGAGATACTTTGAGGCCTGTGAGTTTATGGAATAGATATTTACCAGGGTCACTCAAATATGTATTTTTCTGTTAAAAACTGCATTAATTGCGAAATAAGTTCCGAAATAGGGCGGTTTGATGAGACATGTAAGATCTCTATTTTTTTTTTAGACAACATAGGTACTTTTCGGGTGAGATATGACTTTGAAAATTATCAGTCAACTTGCTTTTCTTTTCAATAAATGCGGTGAACAATCTATTTTCCGTTCTTTTTCATGGAAAGAGGAAGTAGCATTCACCTATGACACTTTTATCTACTTTGTATTTCATCAGAGAAACATCCTTGCTTTCAAAGTTGTTCACCTGAGCATTTAACTGACATTTATTCTACTTGCCAACTTTCTATTTCTCCATTTTATTTTCATAGAATGTTAAGCTATTTGTTGAATAAAATTATTATAAAAAAAATTATTTGTTTTAATTTCAAATTTTGATGAAGTTTGAAAAAAATTATAATACTCTTTTGATCCAATTACAGAATACATTTTCGTGATAATAGATTGGAATTGATTGTTATCAATTCAATTCGTTTATTATCTTTTTTTGGAGACAAATATGGAAGCAATAAATCAGAAAAGAGATTTTTTATTAATTCTTGAATCAAAATCTAATGACTGGACAATGAGAAGAAAAAAATTTTCTATAGTTAATGTTCAAAAACTTTTTCACCAACTTCCATATAATGGTACAAACGAGCTTCCATTGCCGACTTCACATGGTTGAGAATCTCGGGAGTTATTTCTCTGCAATGTCTCATAATATCCTCTCTCAAATCTTCTAATGTTGTTGATTCTATCTCATACACTCAAGACTTCAAATGAACTTATAGAAAGAAATCTATAGGAGTGAGATCCGGAGACCTTGGTGGCCATTCTGTAAGACCTCTTCTACCAATCCAGCGACCAGGAAAATTATTATCCAAAAATTGTCGCACTGCAGCTGCATAATGAGGAGGTGCACCATCTTGCTGAAATACTATTTAGTTGTCGAATAAATTTATATCCTCCTCAATTGCCCTATTGATGCACGGTATTATTCGATTCTCCAATAAATCCAAATATTTATCACTAGTCAAATTATCATCGATAAAAGAAGTCCTATGATGTGGTCACCTAAAATTCTTGCCCAAACATTCAGTTTTTAAGGTCGTTGGGTATGAACTTGACGGTATAATAAATGAGGATTTGTATCACTCCAATATCGACAGTTTTGCTGATTCACCTGTCCATTTCAACTAAACGTACGTTCATCCGAAAAACAAATTTTATACAAGAAATTCTGATGCAAGTTGATCCATTCAGTGAGAATTTCACAAAACTCGATACATCTATCGAAATCATCTTCGTTAAATTCATGAACTAGTCTAATCTTATATGGATGAAATTTGTACTTATGAAGGATCCTGAAAACATTTGTACAACTGATTCCTGATTCTCGAGATGTCTTAGTAAGAAATTCCAAAAACACTTTATTGTGAGATTTTCACTAAATTGTTTTATAAAAACGCAACACGTGTTTCGCCATACAATGGCTTCATCTGGCGTGTCTTTCAACTAATTCTACACATTCAATACTAAATATATATATAGTTTATGGAGTACCTGAAATCAAAGTACCTGTAAACGAAGTACTTGAATTTTAAGTAGCTGATATTTTACCTGAGTTTCTAACGAATTAAATTACCTGCACTTATGTTCCATTTTCACATTTGAAAAAATATATTCAGTAACGGAGAGNACATTTATCCTTTCCATTCATAACCAATTCTATTGTTTTGAGAGTTTCCTTAACCTTTTTCTGGTACATAGTTGTCGGATCCTTCCTCAGAATCTCGTAGCTTCCTGAATTAAGGAAATCTAGAGTTTTTCCTATGTAGTCCTTTTTATTTAATGCAATAACCGTTCGACCTTTATCTGCTCTTGTAAAAATCACTTCATTATCTTTAGTTAGTGGAATGGATTTATGGATTTTCATCAAGTATCGGCCGATTCCATCATATGACTTAGTAAGAGATTGCGAATGTTCCGTTAGTCCAACTTGCCCTGAAACTGCAGGACAAATAGCTTCATCGTTGACAACTCCTGAACGGTTATGCTTTTTATTGTTAACAGATCCAGTTTCTGCAGCCGTTTGATACTTTGAGTCAATCCCAATTGAGTAAAACCATGAAATATCGAAAACATATCGCTTTAGGATTTAATTTTTCATCTGAAATATTTTTACGAAGACAGTATTTCATTTTTCGATAGTCATCGAGGTTTAGGTTCGATGGATTGCTTTACTGAACTGATGAAATAGACTGCATAAACTCCCCATACGACACAATAAAAACACGCTCTCACGCTCTCGTCACTGCCACCATGCTACACAGTACTACACACTATAGATATAATAACACCAACTTCTTCTTAATATCACGTGTTATCTCGTGTTGACAGGAAACTATAACGCATCGTTCTCTCAGGACTACTTTGGTTTGATTACGAACGGTGGAAGTTCGGCCGACACAGACGCAATAAACGTTTTTTTTTCTTGAACACTTTTTTTTTCTGCGGCCCTCCAGCTTCTGATGTAAATTTAAGTAGCCCGTGAAGTCATGTAGCTTAGAATGCTCTGCTACATACTATAGGTATCATAACACCAACTTTTTCTCGATATCACGTGTTATCTTGTGTTGACAGGAAACTAACGCATAGGTCTCTCAGGACGACTTTAGTTTGATTACGAGCGGTGATTACGAGCGCTGTATAAATACAAATTATATTACTTTTCTATTTCGGCAAATGGTCTAGAGCAGGGGTCTCCAAACTACGGCTCGCGACAGCCAATGATTTACTGCCATCAATCTGGCCCGCGACAGCCAAAGATCTCCTAATTGTTGTTACTATTTTATTTACTTGCAAGGTAAAACTTAACGACAGAAATGATGACAAAGAAAACTTAACTCAAGTATCTAAGTTTAAGCATATTAATAACTAACAAATAATTGAAATGAATCACAGTAAAACAAAAACACTAATGAGATTTATGTGATTGTGATTTTCCACCGACAATACTTTGTAGTTGTGGATCAATTTCACTTGTACCAATTATCAAAAGAGATTTGAGATGCTCATCGGTTAATTGAGATCTGTAAACATTCTTTGTATACTTCATCTTGGAAAACGTTTTCTCACACAAGTAAGTAGTACCAAAAACAAAAAAAACCACGAGCAAATTTATGAAAATTATCAAATTGTTCCAGTGGAAGACTCTAATAAAATTACAACAAAGATGAATTTTGATATTTGTTCTTAAGCATATCACTGCACCGTAAATCAATAATTTCCGTTTGAACTTCCGGAACCAGGGTTTCAATGTCAGAATCAAAAGGATTTTAAAAAAGCTTAATTCCATTCGCAATGACATCAAAATCTGAAAAACGAGTATCAAAATTTATCTTCAAAGCACTCAAAGTTTCGATTGCCAAATTAACGGAAAATTCAGTCTCTGTAGTGTGGCTGAATATTTCACATGTTTCAAAATGTGTGAAACATTTTTTACGTAATTGCAATTGAAATAGTATTATTTTCTGCCTGGAGGATTTGATATTGGTGTATGAATTAGGGAGAAGCTGATTTTCTCCTTGCAATCTCAAATTCAACTGAGCAGTATCTGACACATCCGTTGACTCATCCAATGCTAGAGAAAACCACTCATGATGTCCATTTTTGTCAGACAGTTGAGATGATTATTTTTTGCGATGTCTTGCACCCTCTGAGCCACGGTGTTTGCTGACAAACTAACACTTTTAAATAAATTTACCTTTTCGAAACATATTTCTTCGGCTACTGCAATCAAGCATTCTTTTATCATTTCTCCATCGGTGAATGGTTTGCCACTTTGAAGATGTTTCGATTCATAGTGTCGTTTAATGTTATAGTCTTTGAGCACAGCTATGGTTTCATTACAAATTAAACATAGCGCCTTATTACTGGACTCAATCGCAAAATACTGAAATTTCTATTTTTCTTGGAACGTTCTGCATTCACTGTCGATTTTTCGCTTCTTTTCCATACTAACAAATCACACATGAAAACAATAAGTCAAATCAAAATACTTTCATTGACGGTTGTTACTTTATTTCACAATAGACAATTTCGCTTCCTTCGCCTTTCCTACGCAGACTAACTCGCAGTTGCGCCGCTAGCCTTTTTATATACAATTATTACTGTCATCTCGAGGTGATCGCAATACACTAACTAGAACCAGAACTTTCTCGAACCAACGCGGTAATTCCAAATATTCAATTATGCCTAATGCCACCTAGCGGGTAGCTGAAAAAGATAGTACATGGTACTACTACTCGCCACTAGATGTCGTTAAGTGTCACAATTCACAATAATAATTGAAATGCAAAAAAAGCGTAAGTTTGCTTAGGTCACTTACTTTGCGACTATCCTAGTCTAGAAATATAGTTAAAGGCAGAAATTGGCCCTTGGAACAAACTGAAAAAAATCATTATGGGCCGAAGGCTTCAAAGTTTGGAGACCCCTGGTCTGGAGCAGCTATGTATAGTCAATATAAACAAACTGTGGTTATTTATCGACCACCAGGAACAAATGTAGAGGACTGTATGCAGGCAGTTAGCTGATGTACTGGAACGAGTGTACTTGAAACATCTACTGTGGTGTTAGTTGGTGATATTAATATCAATTTGTTAAACTGTGACTCTGGCGACACTCAACGATTCACTGCCCTAGTTTCTTGTTTCGATACGATTCAAATTGTAGAAAATTCTGATATCATTTGCATTAGTAAGGAAGTAATGGTAAGAAATTCTAATTAATACACTTGATATGAATGGTTTAACCGATCATCTGATGGTATTTTGCGATCAAGATTTCGAAGACGAAGATACTTATGATAACTTAATTTTTTTTAGAAATTTCAAGAATTTCAATCATGACCTTTTTTTCTCAAGATGCTGCTAACTTACCATGGCATGATATTGTGACTATGCAAGATATTAATTCCAAAGTCAATTTTCTCAACGAGTGTATCATTATGCTTTTTGATAAACATGCTCCAATTTGCACTCTAAACAGAAAACATAAAGTATCCCCGTATATCTTGTAATATCAAATTGATAATGAAAACCCGTGATAGAGCTCATGCCAAATATCTTAAAGAAAAGACAGCAGCCGCTAGACAGTACTATGTAACTTTACGCAACTACGTCAATGACGCACTAAAACGTGAAAAAACAGCATAGGTATATACAATTTGTTTTGAACAAAAATAAAAACAATTTAAAAATGACATGGAGAAATCTTGCAGATTGGGGTGTTACAACAATCCTCGCAAACCAATAGCCTGCCAATTGAACCACGTAGACCTGAAGAAATTAATGACTATTTTTTAAACGTGGCTGGACATTCAATAGTAAATAATGACACTCTTTCATTCTACAATAATAATAAATTGAACGCTCCTATGAACTTTTCCCTCACCTCTATATGTGATGATGATATTTTGACTGCTATCAAAGAAATAAAATCTAATGCTTTAGGTATCAAGATGATTTCTTTAGTGATACCACATTTTATTGATGAAGTTGAACATATTTTCAACGAGTCCTTCAGACAGGGTATTTTTCCAGATGTTTGGAAGGTTGCTAATATAATTCCAATCTCGAAAAAGAATGCGCCTACCACGTTCAGTGACCTACGCCCTATCAGCATTCTGCCCTCATTCTCCAAAATATTTGAGAAATTTATTTTCCGTCAAATAAGAGCTTTTCTTGAAGAAAATCGAATACTCTCGTACGAACAGTCTGGGTTTCGCAAAAAAAAAATACGGAACACAGACTGCCCTCTTGAAAGTAATCGACGATCTTGCGAGATTCAGAGATCAATCAAAAGTCACCATTTTAGTACTGCTTGATCAAAATTAAGCTTTCGATTTAGTTAATTTCGATTTACTCATCAGCAAGCTCAAGTTCATAGGATTCGATGATATTTCTCTTAAATGGATGACCAGCTATCTTACAGGCTGATCACAGAGGGTCAAACTGGATGATTACTCATGGTCATCCCTAAAAGAAACAATCGCAGGTGTACCGCAGGGAAGTATTTTAGGACTGTTGATGTTTTCAGTGTTTATTTTTGATTACCCCACTTTCTCATCACATTGTCATACGCAGATGATATACAGCTATATTTGTCTTCTCATAACACCGATACAGAAAGTTGCGTGGCCAATATAAACACAGATTTGCATAAAATATTCCTATACTCGGAAAATCATGGACTGAAAATAAATCCAAATAAAACTTTGGCCTTATGCATATGGTCTGTCTGTCTGTAGAGTAGTGATAGTGAGTGTAAGCCCACGCACTTAGGCCACATGTGACCCATTGTATATCCTTCCGAGGAGTTGTCCTCCTAGGTCGCTGGGAGACATCTCCTTTATATCGGCAGGTGTAGGCCAAGACTCGCCGAACTCACACTCTCTTATTGACGACAACTCCGGGCACTCGCACAGGACATGCCTGACAGTTTCATCTTCCTGTTCACACATCCTGCATAGCGGTGTGTCCACTAGCCCCATATTATGTAGGTGTTTCCTTAGCTGACAGTGACCAGTCAGAAATCCTACTGTAAGGCGTAGATTTTTCCTGGTCATCGCCAGATATTTCTTCGGCGCCAGCTTCCCAGGGTCGCCCAAGGTGATCCTGGCAAGATTACATCCTTTGATTCCATCTCATCTCTTCAAGGATTGAGCATGGGTGTAACATTTGACTAGTTCCGCAATTGTCAAAGTCATCAGGCCGTTGGCGCCACTGGGTCCTAAAATTCTTAGTCCAGCCGCTTCCTTGGCTAAAGAGTCGGCAATGCAATTACCTTCACTTCTGTCGTACCCTTTAACCCACCTCAGTATAATGTTATTATCTACCGAGGCTTTGGCTAAATCTTGGTGGCACTCTAGTACTAGCCCTGAGGTAACACGCTGTCTATTCAAGGCTAATAGTGCTTGTCTGCTGTCAGTGTTATGTTTTTGCCAGAAATTCCTTTCTTGGTTATTTCTTTTGTAGCGATTGAGATACCAGCCAGTCCTGTTAGGATCACGCTGGTATTTCTTCCCATTCCCCACTTAATCCTTAGGCTTAGTGATCTGGAGTACACTCCACATCCTGAGCCTTCTTCGGTTTTTGAGCCGTCTGTATATATGCGTATTAAATTTGTAGCATTCGACTCTGCATAGGGTCTCAAAGACAAATAGTAGAAACTTTAGGCTCACTCTCGATAACGCAGGCATTGACTGGGTAGGAAGTGCTGAAAATCTTGGCGTAACCATAGATAGCTCTTTGTCTTTCCATGAACATGTGACAAACATTTTCAAAGTATCATTTTTCAAACTCAAATCACTATATAAATTCAAGTATCAGTTATCAGAAGAAATGAAACTCAGGTTAGTTAAAACTCTTATTTACCCCCATATCCAGTATTGTTGTTTGCTGTATTACAATTTTTTGCCGCAATATAACAAACAGAAGTTACAACGTATACAAAATGCTTCCATGTGATTCGTAAGCTGTATACCATATGGTGAACATGTCACCCCATTTTTGTTGAAAATGAAGGAGCTGAACGTGAGGTACAGTGTTCAATATTTGATAAAATTTGTTTTGTTCAAGTTGCTTCAAACTAAAACACCTAGTTACTTATATAGTTTATTAAGCAGGCATTCTGACATATATATGGTAAATTTGAGAATTAACTCATTCAACATACCTAGGCACCGTACTTCTAAATTTCAAGGATGTTTTTCTTATATAGCCCCTTCTTATCTGAATGAAATCTTACCCCTTTTAAATGATGATATTCATAAATTTAAGAAAGAAATAAAATCACAGAGGCTTACTGCTCAGTGCTAATTTAAAAAAAATTTAAATTCAATGTATGGTAGTGCAATGAAATTGTTAAATTGACCAAAATGATGTTAAGAATATCAAGAGTTATTACCAACTATATGATGTATTATTTTTTTTCTTCTCTATCATTGTTATGATAGTAAATAAGTATGTTTATAATTATTTTCTTATACTCACTGTATAATTTTTGGGAGTGGTGGAAGATAGCCTTTGGCTAACTCTTTTTCTTTTATTTATAAATGTTTTTTTATGCATAATAAATGACATTATTATCATTATTATTGTTATTATTATAAGTTCGGTCGACACACCGTGAAATCATATGGGATTTCTGGGCCACTTTGAAATAGTAGGGGGTTTCGAGGTCAGTCAAAAATGTGTGGCGTTTTAGGACATATGGCCCAGAATCCACATAGATATACTACTAAGAATGCAGACGAAGTAATATATTTGTTCTTTTACTCAACAGTAACTGTATTATTGACACGACGATGTTAATTTTTATGTCTGCCAAATCTGAATTTATGTTTGGCAGAGTTGTTTTAATTTTTTATAAGTATTACTGGATTTTGTACCTACTGGTATAGTATATGTTTTGAAATGAAATGCAGATAATAACTTAGAAAGTGTATTTATTCACCATTTACCATCTGTTAAATGTGCAGTAGTGAGTCAGTTGTTTGATATAATAAAATATGTTTATGATTCAAAATGCATACGCTTCTCAATAAACCATCATAATTTCATTTCAACTTTTCCAAAACAAGTATTGTTCAAAAAACTGTTACATACGTTTGAAAAAGAAAATCGATGTTCATTCAATAATTTGTTGAATCCGAGGCTATCGCTAAAATCGTATCGTTCTTTTTGTCAAAGCTCATACATAAAAATAAGTATTTATTACTCGTCAAACATCAAAACAAATCATCCCTGTTTTGAAGTGATCGTCATAGTACTAAAAGACACGTTGGTGAACATTCTAATTCAAGTCTTCAATATATACAGGGTGTAACAAAAAAGTGGGTCATAAAATGATGCACGTATTCTGGGGTCAACTATAACTGGATTTTATCTAAGTATCGAAATGTTGGAAATAATTATATATTTTATCGTGTGGCTGTAGAAACTTTCAGTGTATTTGGCCCCGTATCTCTAAATTTTGTTAATGAAATTGGCAGAAGGATGACTGAAGAAACTAAAGAAAAAAGATGTACCATCTTTCTGATCCAAAAAATTAGTTTAGCTATACACCGTGGTAATTCAGCCTCTGTTTTTGGCACCATTCCATCGTCACATTCACTGGATGAAATTTTTCTTCATTCCGTTGTTTCCAAATCATATTCATATCATAGTCACGACGAGATATTGTTTCCTCATAAAACCTCCCATGTTTCTTGTATTACTTCCCATAAGTTCTCATCAGAAGATACTGAGAAATATGATCAAGTTCTAGAATTATCTTCTTCTACCAAATTCAATACGTCAGCCATATCCAATTCAGTTTTGGACAGTTCAGCTTCGAATTCCTCATCTCATCGATCCAGAAGAAGACAGCAGTGGCAGACGAAGAATCAACAGTTACAACATTAGTTCAGTGATACATTTTTCAGTGAGAACTCTTGGGTTCAAGGGGTTGAAAAATATCGAAAACACCTGTTTCATGAACAGTGTAATCCCATGTTTATCAAACACGAGATGGTTGCTGGAATATTTAAAAAATGATGCATACATAGAAGATATCAATACTAGTATTTCTACTATGAAAGGTGCCTTAATCAAAGCATTCGCAGAAGTTATCAAGGAATTGTGGTCAGAAGATTCATCTGAGTAATAAAGACTGCTTACTTGAAAAGTCAGATTCAAAAATGTGCCCCTTGATTCATGGGATCTGTCCATCAAGACGTCCAGGAATTCCTTCGATATCTTTTTGAAAGTTTACATGAGGACCTCAATAGAATCACTGAGAAACATACACCGATCTTATCGGAGATTAACAAAAATTTGAGTAACAGCGGAAAAGGGCGAGAGTCCTGGCTGGGATATTTAAACATGAACAACTCTAAAATTGTAGACAATTTCGTTGGTCAATTAAAATCCACTATAAAGTGCATACACTGTGGTCACTCTTCAGTAACCTTCGATTCTTTCTGGGATTTGTCTCTCGCCATATCACAAAGAACTGACCAATCGAGTTTGTCACAATGCCTGGATTCCTTCACAAGAGAGGAAACTCTGGATGGAGATGAAAAACCAACGTGTTCGAGGTGCAAGGAAAGAAGAAAATGCACAAAGTCCCTATCAATCCATGAATTTCCCAGTAATTCAGTAATTCATTTAAAAAGATTCCCTCCAACGGAAAGATTCAGAGACAAATTGAATGTTGTCGTCGACTTTTCTTTAGAAGGATTAGATATGAGCAATTATGCAGCAGACAATGTGGCATCTTGTCGTTATAATCTATATGCACTTTCGAATCACAGTGGGACGACTTATAACGGGCATTAAACAGCATATTGCAGACACCCTTATAGTGGCTCGTGGCATGAATACAACGATTCCCATGTGTGCCCAATTTCACCTAATTCGCTTGTGAGTGAGAAGGCATAAGTCCTCTTCTATGAACAGGAGAGAACGAAGCAGAACTTTTGAGGTGTTTTTTTGTCTCTTAAATTCTGCTAATCGATCTGTGTGTTCTATAATAAAAAATTCGTATAGTTATCTTAATACAAATATGCTCAGAAAGTAGAGATTTCAACGAACAAAAAGCACACCGAATTTTTGAAAAAAGCTGATATTTTGACGCGAGAATTTTTCGATTTGAAATTAGGGTGCTCTTTGATATATAGACAAAATAAGGAGAAAAAACGAATATTTTGAATCAAATGAATTACAGTGTATTTGGGATATACAAAGGTGAGTTTTCACCAAATTTCGTAATTTTTTTTTCGAAAACGATAAAATTGAAAATCCAAAAATTTGATTATTTGAATTTTCACATAAATTTTGGGGTTATGTGAAAAAATTGTAGAAACAAAAGTTGTAGATCTTTTCATTACCTACAACTTTGCCATTCAACTTCTTTCCATAGGACTCGTAGTTTCGCCGGAAATCAAGATAAACCATTTTTACCCTTATAAACTCACCCCCTCCTACTTTCCCAACTCGGATCGTACGTGATTTATTTTCTTTTCATTTTTATCATATTCCCCTTCTTTTTTAATGGGTTCCCTCCTTCTATTTTTTTTTTCAGTTTTTACCATTTTTGAAGGCTGGTCTATTCGATTATTGAGCATCGAAATACACCAAACGGGCGATTATTTCTTTTGATTTTCTACTGATCGACGACCACTATTCTACTGAATAGTGGTCGTCCAGAAATGGATACAAACGATGAGGAGATTTGCGAATTTGGGGCTAGAGAAGATTGACGGAACAGCAGCTTCACCTCTATCACTTACTAACCACTTAAAAATTACTAGATGAAGATTATCTTAAAAGAATGAAATTTTGCGACGGTTGCTGAACGGAAAACAATCGAAATATTAGTTTCATTAATCATATTTTATTTAGGGATGAACCTACCTTCAATCAAACTGACATCATGAATCACCATGACTCACACATAAGGGCGGAAGAGAACCCTTAGGTACGCAAAAAAAAGACTCATCATTCAAGAGGCTTTCAAAGTCAATGTTTGAGCACTCATTTTCAATACTAATTCAATAGGACTAGTATTTCTGCCAAATAATTTAAATGCTGCAAATTACTAACAGTTCTTACGAAATGATTTACCAGAATATTTAGAAGAGGTAAATTTAGGAATGAGACAAAATATGTGGCATTTACAAGAAGGAGAAAGCTCCATTGCAACCATCGGCCAGTTAATCTTGGTGACAAGATCCTTTTTTTTTGGACTTTTGTCCAAGGGCACCAAAAATTATGATCCAGGACTCATTCGATTCGGAATGACATCTAGCAACTTTTTCAAAAATTTCAAGAGGGGCTCGAAAAAATCGCAAAAGTTATAAAAATTTAGTAATAAAAAGGGGGGGTTAGGTTTTTGCAGAAACAACCATGTGTCACTTTTTGTGTAAAAAAAATTTTCTCTATTTTTTACAAACTTTTTAATATTTTTCGTCTTTTGCAAAAAAGTGACACATAGTTGTTTTCGTTTTTTTTGATAGTATTCAAAAATTAATTTGTTTGAAACAAAATCAAAATATTCAAATGACGTATTCCTGAGACAATTTTAAGAAAAAAAGTCCATATGAACTTGTGTCCGGAAATACTTCGTTTCGGAGATTGAATTGAAATTGAATTTTTTTGTTCGCTTTTTGGAAATAACTATTGTAAAAAATAATTTATTTGCACGAAATTCGGTACCCGGGGTTTTTTTGACGTGGGAAATCATAATTTCGTGTTCATTTTCATCTAGAGGGCGATGCGTAATCTGTCATTATTTATTTCAAATTGCCCTAACTTTTTTGACAGTAAACTTTTGGTGCTTTTCATATAAAAACCTAATACCTTTTCCAAGTAAAAAATGTACACTTCCTCAACAGCGCTGGAGGTGATCGTTTTCGAGATATTTACAATTTTCTATATCGATGCATATTACCTAGCTCCTATGGCGCTAAGTGAAGTTGCTGAGAACATTACAAAAACAAAGTATGTGGTGGATCTAGTCTAAATGAACAACTTTTTTCTATGAAATATTTGATGAAAATAACTAAAATTGCAAAAAACTTATGACAAAAACCAACCATGACAAAAACCATCGATATAGAAAATTATAAATATCTCGAAAACGATCACCTCCAGCGTTGTTGAGGAGGTATACATTTTTTTACTTGGATAAGGTATTAGGTTTTTATATGAAAAGCACCAAAAGTTTACTGTCAAAAAAGTTAGGGTAATTTGAAATAAATAATGACAACGTACGCAGCGCCCTTTAGATGTTACATGAAAATTAATACGAAATTATGATTTTCCAAGTCAAAAAAACCCTGGGTACCGACTTTCGAGCAAATAATTTATTTTTTGCAAGAGTTATTTTCAAAAAGCGAACAAAAAAATTCATTTTCAACACCCCGTATCTCCGAAACGAAGCATTTTCGGACACAAGTTCATAAACACATTTTTTCTTAAAATTATCTCAGGAATACGTCACTTGAATATTTTAATGTACTTATGTTACACCCTGTATAAATAACAAAAAACTTTTTTTTCAGAATATCGAAGAAAAATGAAAATTATGATTAAAAAAATTATCGTTCCTTAACATTCATATTTAGTAGAAAAAAAATTGTGTTTTTAAGCAATAAAACATTTTTTTTAGAAACGGTTTTGTTTTTAAAAATCATAGTATTCATCACTCATAAAAATCCCTACAAAAAAGTTTCAAATATCTTATAAACAATTCATTTGTTTATAACAATTTTTCTAACAAATAGAGCTAAAAATTATGGAAAATCATTTTTATGTAACTACAAATAATACGAATACATTTGGATATCAATCCGAATCGAATGAGCTTTGGATCATAATTTTCGATGCTCTTAGACAGAAGTTTCAAAAAAAAGAATCTTGCGACCAAGGATATGAACCCTGAGCGTTGGATTGGAAGGGGCCCAGATGCACTTATTTGCTATCGGGGTTTTGGAAAAATCGGCGGTAAATTTTCGTTTTGAGGGCACCTGGCGATTTTGAACAAAATGTTTGAGTGTACTTACGTATTTTGATGCGTAGATTACGAATCCGAAAGCAAAAAGCGGCGCTCTCCCTTATTTACAAAGTTACGGCCCTTCAAAGTTCAGAAAAGGGCCTTCTTTTTCACCAAATAAACTATTTAAAAACGCAAGA
This sequence comes from Leptinotarsa decemlineata, assembly GCF_000500325.1. Lineage (NCBI taxonomy): Eukaryota > Metazoa > Arthropoda > Insecta > Coleoptera > Chrysomelidae > Leptinotarsa > Leptinotarsa decemlineata. The sequence goes on from NW_019289900.1 coordinate 96,923, forward strand.
ATTTATTCACTAGTTCACCTTTACACCTTATTCCTCCTTCTTTGACACTTTTCACTTCAATAATCAACATTTTTCCAATAAAAATATTAAAAAATGTACGGAGCTGCTTTTTGGTTACATATCTCTCTATTTTACGTTTTAAAGGTTACTGGCATGGTTGGTACGACTGATACATTCAATATTCCTAAAGTAATTCAAATGTTTTTTACCTTCATTCTTTAGATCGTTTGGTTTTTGGTGGTGTATTACGAATTTGAAATAGTCGGCGGCGGCAAATACCAACCGCTTTTTTCTGAAATGTCACTAGCAACTAACCTAGAAATGGAAGAATGTCACCAGGAGAAGCATTCGTTTTTAAATTTAGTTTTTTATAAGAAAAATGTTGATTATTGAAGTGAAAAGTGTCAAAGAAGGAAGAATAAGGTGTAAAGGTGACCTAGTGAATCAATACTTGTGTTTTTAAATAGTTTATTTTGTGAAAAAGAAGGCTGAAAAGTCGTCCTTTTTTGAACTTTGAAGGGCCGTAACTTTGTAAATAAGGGAGAGCGCCGCTTTTTTCTTTCGGATTCGTAATCTACGCATCAAAATACTAAGTACACTCAAAATTTTTTTCAAAAACGAAAAAAAAAATTACCCCTAAAATTCGATTTTGTGTTTTCAGGAAAACGAAGGCCATTTTGTACAAATTTTTTATACCTGAATACTCAATTATTATAATTTACTTTTTGTTACTCAGAATTTCGGCCGCATCTCGGTAAAAACTGGATTTTCAAAGATGAAGAATTCAAAAATGATGTAATAAACCAATGGTGTCACGATACTAATTTAATTGTAACCCATAGAAAAGTTTGAGGGTTTGAGGGGTTCAATACCCCCATACCATTTTTATGGACTGAACATGTTCGTAATTTTTTTATAAAAAAAGATGCTCTCACGATGAAAAAGCCATGGATCCCTTTTCATTAGTAACTGTTGAAGAGTTCATGAAATATTGGAAAAAATCGATATTCATTTTGTACATTCCAAGGGCTGTAAGTATTTTGGTGTGCACATTTGCATTGAGGTGAATTATATCCAATCGAGTCATTTTTGACCCCAGAATATGTGGTTCAATTTATGACCTACCTTTTTGCTACACCCTGTATATTTCTTCAAAGCCTGTCAAACATTCTCTATCACCATATGGAACATTATCGATCAAATTATATCTATGAGAATATTTCATTTTAAGTGAGATAATATACGTTCTAACACTATCTGTAGTGAAGTATGATTTGCCGACAGAATGTTTAAAATCTTTTTTAAAACGGACGTTACGGAGCTGGTGATGATGATCGATGATTTCTGGCATAGATAATATTGAATTTTTGATCTTCAGTTGGTTTCTGGATGGGCCTCACGTTCGTTTTAATGTTATGTTGTTCACAAGGAGTCGAATGCAGACTGCGAAAATGTGCTACCTGAAATTGAAATGATTCATCAAAAGCTCAATAAAAATTCGTCTCAATAAAGATGATACAGTGTGACCCATTTTTAATGGAAACACCCCCCTAAAATTTGAAGTTGTAAATCGATTTTAATATTTTTTTTTTTAAATGTCAAGTACTGAAAGGTCTACCTTAGGACAAAATTTGAAATGTTTATTGAAGTTTCAGGGCATACTACGATATTTTTTCTTAGTCGAAAATCGGGATTTTTCATTAGCGATTTTTTTATTGGAAAAATCACTACGCCACTGGATTCAGAGTGCCTCTAAACAGGTGTGACCAAAATTTCATGAAAAAATATTCATTATTAACAAAGTTATGACAACTCAAAAATTCGAAAACTCACACAGCTAACAGTCACAAAAAACACCCAATATCAACAGATATAGCCATTAGAATATTTTTTTTATGATTTTAACAATAAAGTGCCGCCAGATGAAAAAAAAACAAATAGCGTAAATATTTTTGATGAAAATAACGGAATTTTCACGCAAATAAACTAAAACTAACACCTAATATTTCAATTTGAATCTTAGTTGCCATGAAATGATATTACAGTTTGACACTTGTGAAAGATTCAAGTGTACTATTGTCAACAATACTCACCTTACAGTTCTTCAAATTATTTTGTGCCATGGCTGCAAGATTGAGCGTAAGAGAGAAAATTGAAATTGTACGCCTTTCGGGAGATGACGTTAGAAGTGTTAGAGAGGTTTGTAGAGTATTTAATGAGAGACATCCAGATCGTCCTCGTATTAGCTGCGGTATGGTAAATAAAATATTCAATGAAACTGGTGCAATATCAAAAATGATGTTAAAAAATAATCCTGTACAAAGACGAAACAGGAATGACAGGAATGATCAAATCATTTTGGATTATTTCGGAAATAATCCTAATGCCAGTATAAGGAATGCCATTTTAGATTTGAATATTCCACGAGAAACTATTCGGAGATGTCTCAAGGCGAAGAATATTAAACCTTTCAAGCCAAAATTTTTGAACACACTTCAAGAAGGCGACGAAGCAAGACGCCTGGAATGTTGTTTATGGGCCCAAGGGGAATATTTAAACAATAGAAATTTACTAAAAAATATTTTATATACCGACGAAGCCACTTTCACTACAAATGGAGAAGTGTCATCACAGCATTGTCGCTATTGGGCAGCAGATAATCCTAACTGGGTAATAAACTGTAAAAGCCAGTATTGCCAAAAACTCAACGTCTGGTGTGGGATATTGAATGAACGATTTATTGGTCCTTTCTATTTTGGGGAAAACATTAATGCGCAGAGGTTTCTAGAATTTTTGAACCCAGAGTTTTGGGATGCTATTCACGAGCTGCTAATCAATGAACGATCAAATTCAATTGTCCAGTTAGATGGGTGATCAGTTCATTATGCCAGAGCTGTGAGACAATGGCTTATCCAAACCGATGGATAGGCCGTGGTAGTCCGTTCATAGAGTGGCCACCCAGATCTCCAGACCTCACAGTTTTGGACTTTTTTCTCTGGGGACTTCTCACACAAAAGGTTTACAAAAACCGCTCAAGAGATAGAAATGAACTTTGTGCAAGAATTCGACAGGTATGTGCAGATATTAGCCCTCAAGAACTAAGGAACGTAATCAGAAACATTCGTAAGCGCTACGACACATGTATCGGAATACGTGGTGGATTAGTAGAGGCTACTAGAATATGAGTTAGAATTAATTGTTGCACTGAATCGAAACATTTCAATAATTAGTTATTAGTTACGTTTATTAAAATTTTTTGCTTCATTGTTAGTTGAATTGTGTGAATGTAATTTCGTCATTTTCATTAAAGATGTTTACGCTATTTGTTTTTTTTTATCTGGCGGCACTTTATTGTTGAAATCATAAAAAAATGATATATTGTGACTGTTAGCTGTGTGAGTTTTCGAATTTTTGAGCTGTCATAACTTTGTTAATAATGAATATTTTTTCATGAAATTCCGGTCACACCTATTTGGAGGCACTCTGAATCCAGTGGCGTAGTGATTTTTCCAATAAAAAACCGCCAATGGAAAATCTCGATTTTCGACTAAGAAAAAATATCGTAGTATGCCCTGAAACTCAAATAAACATTTCAAATTTTGTCCCAAGGTAGACCTTCCAGTACTTGACATTTAAAAAAAAATTAAAATCGGTTTACAACTTCAAATTTTAGGGGGGTGTTTCCATTAAAAGTGGGTCACACTGTATATAATACATCAGGAAATAAGTATTTCGGAATACAATACAACTCAGATATCTTATATCTTAAATCAGAGGTACCTCAAGGATCCATACTAGGGCCTTTATTGTTCTCTATATATACATCCAACTTACTACAGGCTCTTCACACTTGTCAGGTGCACTTATATGCTGATGATACTCAAGTATACCACAGCTTTCCGGCGAAAATGGCAGACAATGCTTGTGGCATTATCAATGCAGATATAAATAGATTTGTTGAATTGGCAACAGACCACTGTTTATTTATGAACCCTAGTAAATCAAATGTAATGATCTTCGGTCCAACATTTCACCGTTCCATAATGACTAACTCTGCCAATATCTGAATTCGAAATGAGCCACTAAATATTGTTAGTGAAGCAAAAATCTTGCTGTTTTGAAGGATGTAGATCTGAGATTTGAAAAATTTATAAATAAACTCTTACAACGTACAAATGTCGAGGTAGTTGTTAAAATATATGTAAACCGCCATTTTGTAGCTGCGGCCATCTTCAATTCAAAATGATACAGATTTCAATAATTTGTATTGTCATCAAAACTAAATGTGTGTACCTACCAAATATCAGATCATTCTGTCAACAGGAAGGGGGTCAAACTTCAATTACTAAATTTGATACAAATAACTAAACAAACAAACAAACAGGTCGAGCTACATGAAACAGTCTAATTGATAACTGAGGGGTTCTTTGGAAAGTGATAAAATGAGAATGAGAAATTTGGAGTTGAATTGTTTTCAGTTTTTTGTGACTTTATTAATGAAATATTATTTTTTGAGAAAGAAAGTTTCTGGCTTTCTACAACTCCATCTTGATAAAAAAAAAGATGGATGAGGGAGTCTTCCAAAGAAAGGAGGGAAGTAACTCTATACATGGATGTGTAGATCATGCAAAGAAGTAACTTTCAGACACAAACTGAAAGAAAGTCCTCCTGAAACAGCTACTTTCATATAAACATTGAATTATACGAAAGAAAAAATTCTTTCGAAACAAATACTTCTATATAAACACTGAATTATACAGAAGATACTTTTCTCTACTCAGTTTGTATTTCACTGGTATACAGTGAGGATGGCAGTGTTCTATGTAAGTGCAATTTGTTACCATTCATTTAAAGTAGAACTCATGTGAATGATATCTGATTTTTATTCCACAACGAATGTTTGAAATACAAACTGAGTAGAGAAACGTATCTTCTGTGTACTTCAGTGTTCATATAGGAGAATTTGTTTCGAAAGAATTTTTTCTTTCATATAATTCAATATTTATATGAAAGTAGCTGTTTCAGGAGGACTTTCTTTCAGTTTGTGTCTGAAAGTTACTTCTTTACATGATCTACACATCCATGTATAGAATTACTTCCTTCCTTTCTTTGGAGATTCCTTCATCCTTTTTTTTTGTATCACGATGAAGTAGAAGAAAGGCCAAAATTTTTTTTTCCCAGAGAAGGATAATGTTATGTCAATTAGTTTCAATGAAGTGTTAGTCAAATCAGAATTGGAAACTAGAAAAAAACTAGTTTCCAATTCTGATTTGACAAGCACAAGAAGTAACAAAAACATTGTTTGATGAAGCTAGTTTGAATGTTCCTGAAAACAATCAAGAAAAGGGAAAAACCTGTCAAACGGGAAATCAGTTGAAAAATATCTAAAATATCAAGATGGAGTAGTAGAAAGCCAAAAACTTTCTTTCACAAAAATTAATCACTCCTAAAAAATAACCCCTTCAATTGAAATATTATCGAATAAGAAACTGAAGAACAATGATTGCCAAGTTCCATGTGGATCTGAATTCATTAAAAACTGTTCCTGACTCACAAATGATTAAAATATGAATGACACGTACCTGTTCTCGAGAAACATGAATAGGCTGGGGATATAGAATCCATGTTACACTCTCCGTATATGGTTCAGTTGTCAAAGAACCTTGATATGTGTAGTATCCCTTGCATTGAGCTTCTTCTTTAATCCAAGTCAAGCAATCTGAAAAAGAAGAAATAGAAAAGTGTATTTACAGTTCCAACCAGGAACTGAGCTGAATCAAACAACGTTTGGTATCAATGTAAAAGACATCACAGTGAAAGGACTGGTCATGAGGGGATGTCCACAGGGAGGGGTCTTATCACCCCTTCTTTAGAACATAGTTCTGGATACCCTCAACAATAATGGATTCTACACAACTGCATATGCAGATGACATAGTTATCATGTAGACTAGCAAATTCGTGAACACACTGTGCGATAGAGCGCAGGATAGGCTCAAATTGATAGAAATATGGTGTAAGGAACACTGACTGTCGATCAATGCCAAGAAGACTGAGATGGTCCTATTCACCAGGAAAAGAAGTTTATCGGGCTTCAAACTTCCCGAAATCTTCAAAAGCCAACTGAACTTCTCTGAAGAAGTGGTACTACCCTGGACAGGAAGCTAACATGGAACTCTCACCTACAGAGTAGAGCAAAAAGATCACATGTGGCCTATGAGCAATGTCGGAGGACAGTGAGGTACACATGGGGTCTTTCACATCTCGTGATCACCTGGATCTACACTGCAATAATAAGACCTATGTTAACGTACGGAGCCATTGCATGGAAACCGAAAGTTATACAAGCAACGGCCATCAAAAAATTATATCAAATACAGCGACTGGCTTATTCAAACATCACAGGAGCCATAAGAATAAGACCAACCGCGGCAATGAAATTAATTACTGGTTTGACCCCTCTGGACTTGTACGTTAAGGAAGCTGTGTTAATGGCCATGCTACAATTTCCCACGGCTGGTGTAAACCTTGAATTAGGAATGGGTCAATTCAGGCCTGAGCTTATGTCGAGAAGCGCTTACTGCGCAACCACTGCTGCAGGCAGTGATGCAATTGAACCCAGGTTTGTGTTTAATAAACCCTACAAAGTACAAATAAAATAAAACACACAGTCAGATGCTAAAGCGTGTTTTTTATAGAGGTATAGAACTTCAAGTTGCAATAAAACAACGATGGATTATTCGATTGACATGAATTTTATTTATCCGAAAGATAATCTTGTGGCATTACATTTTAAATATGATTTCTGGCATATGACCGCCACGGCTGGCGCGGATGTAGTCCAAGCTGGACGTCCAATTTTCGATGACTTTTTCCAACATTTGTGGCCGTATATCGGCAATAACACGGCGAATGTTGTCTTCCAAATGGTCAAGCGTTTGTGGCTTATCCGCATAGACCAATGACTTTACATAGCCCCACAGAAAGTAGTCTAGCGGTGTTAAATCACAAGATCTTGGAGGCCAATTCACAGGTCCAAAACGTGAAATTAGGTGGTCACCAAACGTGTCTTTCATTAAATCTATTGTGGCACGAGCTGTGTGGCATGTTGCACCGTCTTGTAGAAACCACATCTCCTGGACATCATGGTTATTCAATTCAGGAATGAAAAAGTTAGTAATCATGGCTCTATACCGATCACCATTGACTGTAACGTTCTGGCCACCATCGTTTTTGAAAAAGTACGGACCAATGATTCCACCAGCCCATAAAGCGCACCAAACAGTCAGTTTTTGTGGATGTAACGGTGTTTTGACATACACTTGAGGATTACTTTACTCCAAATGCGACAGTTTTGTTTGTTGACGTAGCCATTCAACCAGAAGTGCGCTTCATCGCTTAACAAAATTTGCTTATAAAAATTGGGAACAACGGTAATCTCGTTTTGGGCCCATTCGACGAATCTACGCCTTACTTGATGATCGTTTGGCTTCAATTCTTGCACGAGTTGGATTTTGTAAGCACGCAAACCAAGATCCTTTCGCAAAATCTTCCATAAAGTGGATGGACACAGATCCAATTCCTGTGCTCGATGGCGGATGGACTCCTCCGGGTCTTCCTCAATGCTACGCTGTACAGCAGCAAGAGCTTCTTCTGTACGCACCGTACGGCGTCTCTGGGGATGCGAGTTATCAATAAGAGTAAACGTGGTGCGAAAACGTTCCATGGTTAATCGAATTAACTGCTCTGATGGACAATTTTGTCGACGATAAAATGGACGTAGTGCGCGATACGTTTTCCGCACAGAACCATTATTTTCGAAATAAAATTGCAAAATTGTCTATTTATGATGAATTGCCAAACCAAATTAAAAATAAATCACTTGACAGCTGTTAAATCGGTCGCCATCTTGAAAAGTAATGCCAACTTAAAGTTCTATACCTCTATAAAAAACATCTATTACAAATGCAATACGCATATATACAAACGACTCAAAAACCAAAGAAGGCTCAGGATGTGGAGTGTACTCCAGATCACTAAGCCTAGGGATTAAGTGGAGAATAGGAAAAATACCAGCGTGGATCAAACAGAAATGACTGGTATCTCAATCGCCACAAAAGAAATAACTACGAAAGAAATTTCTAGCAGAAACATAACAATCTGCATTGATAGTAGACAAGCTCTATTAGCCTTGAATAGACAACGTGTTACCTCAGGACTGGTACTAGAGTGCCACCAATATTCAGTCAAAGCCTGAGGTGGATTAAATGGCATGACAGAAGTAGCATTGCCGACTCCTTAGCCAAGGAAGCGGCTGGGCTAAGAATTTTAGGACTCGTACGGCCTGATGACTTCGACAGTTGCGGAACTAGCCAAACGTCACATCCATGCTCAGCCTCTAAAGAGATACGATGGAATCAATGGATGCAGTTTTGTCAGGATCACCTTGGGCGACCCTGGGAAGCTGGCGCCGAAGAAATATCTGGCGATGACCAAGAAAAACCTACGCTCAACAGTAGGATTTCTGACTGGCCACTTTCAACTAAGGAAGCACCTCAATATTATGGAGCTAGTGGACACACCTCTATGTAGGATGTGTGAACAGAAAGATGAAACTGTAAGGCATGTCCTATGCGAGTGTCCGGAGTTACCGTGTGTTGGGCGAGTCTTAGCCTACATCAGCCAATATAAAAAAGATGTATCTCAGTTACCTGTCCACCTCCCTGGAAAGGACAGGATGAAGGATGACCTAGGAGGACATCTCGGGAGGTTGTACAATGGGTCACATGTGGCGTAAGTGCTACACACTCACCCTCCCTACTCTACAGAAACAGGACGTCTTGAACAGTTATCAATTGGATATGTGAATTAATTCATTGATAAACTTTTGCTGAAATGTCCTCGATAGTAGTTCAATCTGTTCTCTTTGAAGTCCAACTGATCTTCAAGATAGTGGCCACAATCCAATTATAATAGCCACATTGACAGTAAATATGTGAGATGTGAGTATCAGCCAAATGATATAAAGAAGATTATTGAATTGATTTACTAAAAATCCTTATATGTTTTGAAATTATGTATTACCGGTAAAAGCCATGTGGTTGAATAACATATTGAATAACAATTGCCACTGACAGCTGTCATGTTATTAAGTTTGAAAAAAATTGTTGGTTTGTATATGCCAAAACTATGGAACAAATGAGAACTGTTTTGGTGTAAGTGTGATCAGAGACATCTCCTGTTATATAAGCAAATCAATGGGAAAACCCAATATCAATTGAATCAAATTTGAACTAATTAAATGACAACACGCTTATTGGTTCTGACAATTAATTATTGTGAACCTACGATTTTGTAGGTACATGTGGCAGATACCCGATGGAAAGACAACAACTAACCCAGCTAATGTCACGCAGAAAGCTGAAATGAAACCATCAAGTATCTGTGCAACGTCTTCCAATTGGAAGATTCGTCGCAAGTAACTTCCTACATATGAAAAGCTAAATTCATTTGCATTTGGTCGAGACGACCAGCGATAGACCGGTTTCGGATTACTAGCTCTTCGCCAGTACCGGGAAAACCATGGACACGTGTTTCTGGTTATTGGCCTCCAAAGATGGGCACATTTGTGGTTCCAGTTGGAAAACACTTGGAAAACATCACATATACACGGTGTCATCCGGTGATGTAGGATGTTACATAGGAATGCTAGATGTTCTAACTACAACTACAAATGTGGGGTGGGCTCCAGTTGGTGACCTCGTGCATATTTTGTTTCCCATTTTCATCATATATTCATCTAAATGGAACGGTTACGATACAAGCGGTGACATCTGAAATTTAGCATTTACGATGTTGATGTGTAAAATACCTTGAAACCAAAATTAACAAAAATTAAAACATTACCTGAAGATACACTGGTCTCCGTGTTGATTTTGACAATATCCATAACCGCTGTAGATAATTTGCTGAAACAAGGATTCTCTATAGCATCTGTAGCCTTCAGAAAAAACGCTACCACAGCCAATCCATCGTGTTTATCATGTGCTTCTTGGAAATCAGCATATTTCTTATTGTAATGAACTGCATGTGCCTCCATTGAATACCTGCAAGTAAAACATTTGTTTGACTATTTTATTCTGAACTCAATAATGAAGTCTACTAATATGTAACCCGCCATTTTGTAGCTGCGGCCATCTTGAATCTGCATCCTTTTCGAAGTGTATTACTATTCTACTAGTCAAGCCCTGTCATTTAATACCCACACTGAGGCAGTTGTGAGAAAATATGCAATCCGCCATTTTGTAGCTGCGGCCATCTTAAATTTGCATCTTTTCCAAGAAGTACTACTATTCTACCAGTCAAGCCCTGTCATTTGATACCCATATTGAGGCAGTTGTGAAAAAATGTAAACCGCCATTTTGTAGCTCAGTAATTACTCATTCAGTTCAATCAGAAAAAGCGTCATTTGAATCAGTGCACTGTTGCCAACGTAACACAGGTCAATCAATTCCGTCAGTATAAAAATTTTCTGCTTAAGATTCGATGAAATCGACGAAGGCCATTTTCGCCTGGTTCTGATTGGCGAAGGTGGAAGTGGAAAATCGTTTTGGTTGCGCGAAAGCAAAGAAGAACAGACTTTGAAACTTGACAATTTCTGTCGATCGTTCAAATAGTAGGGTCCCAGTTTTTCAAACTTTCTGACCTTTCCCATACATTTCAAACCATCAAAAACCTCATAGGAGCTGACGCCCAGTTTTTCCGCCATCTCATGCACCATTTGAGATGGGTCAATCACTAGGATCCTCAAATGCTCGTCCTGGACAACTGTAGGTCGACCACTTCAGAGCACTTCTTCGAGACTAAAATTTCTGGAAAAAAATTTCACAAACTACCGTTGAACCGGGGGTTCATCAACACTATTATTTCCAAATGCCTGGTTGATTTTTGAGCTGATTTCTTGATATTGTCAATCGAGTTGGTAACATCAGAAGATGAACTAGATTCATCTCAGAAACTGAAATGATTTTTGTTGGTGAAACAAGTGTCTAGTAGAGTGTTGATGTCCTGTTGTAAGGCAGCAGTGACCATTTTAGACCCTGTATAATATTTCAAACAAATTCGTTACTTTTAATAACGTTTAAGAGCGACTTCAATACAGACTACCATTCGCATGATAGTTTTCTCTTGATTCTTCATAGCCGTTAATGTGCGCTCGTACCTCTCCTTCTTGCACCTACAGAAAACTTATACCTCCCTCTCAACCTCCGTTCGCCTCACCCGATCACAGTTTTGTAACGCCCCCGTCACGCATTCACCAGCTTACTTCCCAAGTCATGCGCGCGTAAACAAGTTTCACTTAAAAAAAGTGGCATCATCAAACAAAAATTATGGAATAACATAACCTCAATGAAATCTCCTTGTGGGAAATGCGTAGATCCCATCTAAGAGTTTCTTGTGGATACAAACTGGAAGAAGACACTTTTTAGAATGAACCACTTCCATACTGGATTACAAGATAATCACTTTTAGTAACGCTACTAAACGTATACTTCGAAGTTTCGAGACAAGACATCTTGTCCACTTTATAATAATAATGATAAGGCACTAAGGCAGAAATCTTAGCCGGACAGATGCAGAAGGCTGTCATTCTTCGCTCACTGCGCTTGCTCAGGGTACATGATTCTCGGATACAATGATCACTCACCCCACGGCATAGGAAGTGGTTGTTGATTGATAATGTTGGTGCGCCCTTCCGAATGTATCAGGGCTTCGAGAGATAGGGCCTGACCAGCGCATAATTCGATATAATAATAATGTTTATTTATCAAAACTCACAATCTTGAAAACAAAATGTTTATATGTAGTAGTACTTGAGAGCTGAATACATAAACAATAAATAATGGCATCACTGAAGAAACAATCGCGAAATTGCTCCTTGTGCGTGATATAGCCTCAACAAATGATAAAAAAATTACAAAAAACATGCATATAGCACAGGGGTCTCCAAACTTTGAAGCCTTCGATCCATAATGATTTTTTCAGTTTGTTCCAATGCCAATTTCTGCCCTTAACTATATTTCTGGACTAGGATAGTCACAAAGTGCGTGACCTAAGCAAACCTACGCTTTTTTTGCATTTCAATTATGATTGTGTATTGTGACACTTAACGACATCTAGTGGCGAGTAGTGGTACTATGTACTATCTTTTTCAGCTACCCGCTAGGTGGCATTAGGCGTAATTAAATATTTAGAATTACCGCGTTGGTTCGAGAAATTTCTGGTTTTAGCTAGTGTATTCCGATCACCTCGATAATTGCATATAAAAAGGCTAGCGGCGCAACTGCGAGTTAGTCTGCGTAGGAAAGGCGAAGGAAGCGAAACTGTCTATTGTGAAATGGAGTTGCACCTGTCAATAAAAGTATTTTGATTTGACTTATTGTTTTTATGTGTGATTTGTTAGTATGGAAAAGAAGCGAAACAACGACAGTGAATGCAGAACGTTCCAAGAAAAATGGAAATTTCAGTATTTTGTGATTGAGTCCAGTAATAAGGTGCTTTGTTTAATTTGTAATGAAACCATAGCTGTGCTCAAAGACCATAACATTAAACGACACTATGAATCGAAACATCTTCAAAGTTACTCCAAGTATACAGGACGTTTGTGGTAGGACAAATTTGAAGCTTTGAAATGCGGACTCAAATCGCAGCAATCTTTGTTTACCAAAGCGAATACTGAACAAGAGTCTGCAACTCGCGCCAGCTTTCGTGTGGCTCTTGAAATCGGAAAACGTGGCAAACCATTCACCGATGGAGAAATNATTATCATTCTGTGTTTTGTTCTTCAACTCATCACAGCAATAGTAAAAACAATTAGGTAATCATTGGCTGTCGCGGGCCAGATTGATGACAGTAAATCATTGGCTGTCGAGGGCCGGATTGATGACACTGGCGGGCCGGATTTGGCCCGCGGGCCGTTGTTTGGAGACCCCTGATATAGCACATAACACAATATTCAAAATCTCACAATGATAGGTAAAAACTTCACATCTATGTCAATTGAGTAACACGATCGGTTTGAAATCTCAGTGAACATAATATTCATATATCACATTACAAATTATCTAAATGTCACCAATAGATGTTTAACAGTTTTATGCAAGGTATCTTGCGGTTTTTACAGTGGAATGATTTTTTGGAATATATCTCTGTCATAACTATTTAGCGAATTCTTTACTTGTTTCTTAAACTCAACGTTATTTCGACTAGTTTTTATGGTTTCAGGCAGTGAAAGTTTTTGGACCCAGATAGCTGCAGTGCTTCTGTCCCACTGTTTTGGAACCACAACACTGTTTTTGTCTCCTAGTATTGTGTGGGTGATCTGAGCGTGTTATTTTAATTTAATTAATTCAATTTTTGTGTATTTTCTGCAACAATTATTTTGGCAATAGAGTTGTCTAACATCGAAAATTGCACTTTCCCTGTGAAATTATGGCTTAGAAACATCCTTCCTTTGCCCAAGATGACTTTAAGATTTTTTTTTGTAGAATATTGAGGCCAATTTGCCTATTATGCCGTATGAAAGTTGGAAATGAACTTAACTATAATATGCAGTTGTCAAATGGGTGATATCAAGGTATTATTTCAAGAGTTTGAATCTTGATATGAATCTCCAAAGTTTATTTGTGAAATACGATGTATCTATATCCCATTTCAAATGTCTGTCAATTTTCATACCAAGGTATTTAATGGAGCAGGCTTCAGGAATTGATATATTCTCGTTCAATGTTCAATGGCCCTATATTGGTATAAGAGGGGTAGGGTAAGTATTTGGTCTTTTTCGCATTCAAAGTTAGTTTATTATATTGAAACCATTAATTTATATTGTTGAATGATGGAGTACTACAATATTGACTATATTGACAATATTGACTACTTGTTTTCGGTTTGAGAGATACGATTTCAATAGATCCTGCGGCTCACCGCGGATGCCAATTTTTTTCCATCTTTGAAATCTGTAACTCTAACAAACTTTAGTGGAAGAGCAGAGACAATTGCGGGTTCAAAAAAATAATGTAGAAGTGACATTCAGACCACATGACAGGTTATCTAATTTCTTTTTAATGCCAAAGATGAAGTGAACAAGATGGAGAAATCTGGAGTTTACAGGCTTAAGCGTCCGGAGTGTAACAGTGTTTATGTGGGACAACGTGGCCGAAATTTCTCACAACGGTATGCTCAACATGAAAGGTCCTTCAGACTAGGTAAAAATTATTCGATGTTTTCAAACCATTCCTTGGAATGCAACCACAACTTTCCGAATCTAAACGATACGAAAATTTTACACTATGTAAGCGAAGGTTGGAAAATCAATTATTTGAAATCCTTGGAAATTCATAAGCATGAGCATTAGGAATGTAATCTGCTAAATGATTGAATCGATCCAGTTTACGACGCCAGTTTTCAAATTAGCGTATCCACAATGTCACAGGTAAACAAATTTCAGGTACTCAATTGAGTTAATATTCTTTATTATTACCTACTATAGATATACAGCGTGACTCATGGTAGATGGCAGGTTAGACGTTTCTGGAAAACACAAAACATGATTTTTCTGAAAATTTCACCTCTCACATTTCCTTACCTGTTCTATCGATCTAAAATATTTTCAGCATTGCGGCGTTGCCACTTCCTTCAAAAAGTCCTAGCAACTTTATTTTTTTAAATAGAACACCCCGTATATTAATACATTTTTGGAATCGCTCTGGTATTTCAATACTTTTTTGTCAATAATGTCCTATACCTATCTCTATCTGTTTTCGAGATGAAAAATAAATTGTGCTAAATATGGTCCAAAACATAGCCTTAATTGAAATTAAGTATATTAGTACTCTCAATTTATGTTTGATGATAGTTTGGATAAACTCGAATTATTCAAATAACACCAAGAAATCGACTCTATATCATACAGGGCGTGCTAAAATTACTATTATTTCCATTGTGCATAAAAAAGTCAAAAGATCATTTTTTCAAATGAAACCCCCTGTATATTACTCGGTAAATTGAAAGATGGTGAAAAATGCTTCAAGATGATAGATCATGACCCTATACCTAAATCGTCAAGTTTTCTCAATGAAGTCGCTTCTTCTAGAAACATTATTTTTTTTTTAGAATTCGGATTTAGGTAGCAGAGGTAGCTTATAGCAGTTCGGTTACTTTTATAAGTAATTTACAAACAGTTATCGACGGTGGTTCGAATCATCTTCCAAAATGAATGCAAATATCGATTATTCAAACGAAGTTCTTATGAAATTATTTATTATACACATGAACAAAGTGATCAAATCATTGTCAGAACGTGTAAAAAATTTAACCAAATGTATCCTGAGTTAACACCAACGAACGAACGAGAGGGAGTTCGTAAGGTAACAAAATAATTTCTTTGACTATGGTTCAAAGTTTCCAGGGAACAACTGTACCAAAAATCAGTCATTTCTAGGTAAAAAGTGAGCTTTTGTGGGCTAAAACATGTGAAAGTACAGACAATAACAGAATAGGATGATTCAAAACAACAAAATTGTAAACAAAATATCACATTTTCACAATAAATGCTGAAAATGTTGTTCATTACATTCTAAACACTTCAAAATGTTTTTTTGTTCGCGGCTTGTGGTTGCTTTTTCAATTTCCTGGGGATCCAGATCTTCAATACTCTGCACTATTCGCCGTCGCAATTCTTCTTTGGTAGGCACTGGAGTACTGTATACCCTTTCTTTTAAAACACCCCATAAAAAAAGTCAAGTGGCGTGAAATCGATTGATCTCGGTGGCCAATCCCACGGCCCTAAACGCCTAAAACAACGATCTTCGAAGAGTTCTTCGAGTTTCCTGGAAACTTCCTGGGTGGAATGAGCTGGCGCTCCGTCCATTTGAAACCACGGATTCCTATATTCCTGGAGATATATATCTGCATTCAGTGTGTCTTCATAAATAAAACAGCTAATTTTATTGTTCTTCAGAATACAGAAAACATGCAGGTCAAATTTTTCTTGAAAACTCATTTCTTTTGTAACATGAGGATTATGATCAGCCCAAAAATGGTTATTTCTTCTATTGAAAATACCATCCCTAGTAAATTTTGATTCGTCGCTCCAAATTATTTTTGACAAAAATTCTCGATCTTTCTGTGTATGAATCAAATGGGAATCACAAAAATGCATTCTACGTTCGAAGTCTTCTGCTTTTAGAGCTTGAACTTTGGTAAATTTATACGGATGCATTCCGTGATTTTTCAAAATTCGTTGTACTGAAGCATGTGATACACCTAAATCTTTTTCTGCACTGTGAATGGAAGCTTCTGGATATGCATAAAAATATGCCAAAACGTTAACAGTATTCATTTGAAGTAACAGGTTTTGGTAATGTTGAAGACGCTTTCAACATGGAGCCATAGTTAAGGAAATCATTTTGTAATCTTACAAACTTCCTCTCGTTCATTGGTGTTAATTCAGGATACACTTGGTTGAATTTTTTACACGTTCTGACAATGATTTGATCACTTTGTTCATGTGTATAATAAATAATTTCATAAGAACTTCGTTTGAATAATCGATATTTGCATTCATTTTGGAAGATGATTCGAAACACCGTCGATAGCTCTTTGTAAATTACTTATTAAAGTAACCGAACTGCTATAAGCTTGATAATTCCACTGCAACCTAAATCCAAATTCTAAAAAAAAAAAAACAATGTTTCTAGAAGAAGCGACTTTATTGAGAAAACTTGACGATTTAAGTATAGGGACATGATATATCATCTTGAAGCATTTTTCACCATCTTTCAATCTACCGAGTGATATTCAGGGGGTTTCATTTGAAAAAATGAGCTTTTGACTTTTTTATGCACAATGGAAATAATAGTAATTTTAGCACGCCCTGTATGATATAGAGTCGATTTCTTGGTGTTATTTGAATAATTCGAGTTTATCCAAACTATCATCAAACATAAATTGAGAGTACTAATATACTTAATTTCAATTAAGGCTATGTTTTGGACCATATTTAGCACAATTTATTTTTCATCTCGAAAACAGATAGAGATAGGTATAGGTCATTATTGACAAAAAAGTATTGAAATACCAGAGCGATTCCAAAAATGTATTAATATACGGGGTGTTCTATTTAAAAAAATAAAGTTGCTAGGACTTTTTGATGGAAGTGGCAACGCTGCAATGCTGAAAATATTTTAGATCGATAGAACAGGTAAGGAAATGTGAGAGGTGAAATTTTCAGAAAAATCATGCTTTGCGTTTTCCAGAAACGTATAACCTACCATCGACAGTGAGTCACGCTGTCAAAGGGCTAACATTATGATTTATTTTTAGTTTATTGTAATCGTTAGAAAATGTCCTCATAGGACTAAATTGCTGTTACAACATTAGTTACAAATGAAAGTGATAAAAAACATGATAATGAATATTACTGGAGTTTTTTCCCAACACCAAACCGAAGATCAAACAGTCTGATCTTCCTCTTGAAGACGATCACTTGGTGATCGAAACACGTGTCGGGGAGTTAAAATAACGGTTTGGTATTGGTAAAAACTCCAGTAATATTCAATACTACACCAAAGATTCCAAACAGTGCATCATAAGTTTCATGATAATATTTAGCATATTGAGAGGGTATTTTCAAAGAAGTCTTATATGTTTTGAAGTTATAGAAAAATCTAAAACATAATTTGATACAATAAAATGAATTAAACTAAATGTTGTATATTGTCTACTTATTAAATGAAATTAGTCTGTTGATGAAGTTATTTTCGTCTATGACGATACTACTTTTACAAGAATGTCTAGAATAATTATTGGATATTTTGTAATGCGTAGTTTATTTGTCATTTCCAATTCATCGAACAGTTTCAGAATTCACCGCAATGGAATTATCCAATAAATAATAATGTCAGAGTAGAAAATTCTCTGGAATCACGTAAATTATGTTATACTCAGAAGTCGGATTCTTTGTGTATGAACATTATATGCAAGGTTATGATTCACTGAAAAAGTTCATATCTGAGGAATAAACTGAAACGTTAAATTTGTTGTAATAAATCAGTTTGAGGAATAAACTAATATTTATCAGGATCTGACGTCACTCTATTCCCATATATCATGTTTCAATCAAAACCTTTCTTGTTCTCGATTGAGTTTCTTCATCGCTGTTTTTTGCAAATTGTAAAATTTTGTTGACTGGAAAATGTGAAAATTTTTATGAAAAAGAAGATAAAAAGTTGAAGTTGGAAACGTCCGTCGTTTGATTGTTGAAACGATTGGAATTGTGAGTTAATCCAGAAAAAGAATTTCAAACATCAGTGAAACAGAAATTGTTGAGGGGTTCAGAATTGAAAAGAACTGATTAGTATTCGATTCATACTGTATGTGAATGAAACTGAGCATGACGACATTCTATAAAAAAATTCGAAGGATTGACATTCAGTGGACCCTGTAATCAATTGAACAGATATTTTTTGATTTTTGTCTACGATTACGACTTTGAAACTCGAAATTTCGGCTGTCATCTCGTTATTTCGAAATTACGACTTCAATTACTACTTTAATTTCTAAATTGTGACTTCAACCTCGTTAATTCAAAATCACCACTTTAAAACTCGAAATTTCCCGTCAAATCTGGAAATTACGACTTTAATCTCAAAATTACATCTTTAATCTCGATATTTCGAAATGACCACTGTAAAACTCATAATTTTCATTTCAATTTCGAAATTACGACTTCAATCTCGAAATTACGACTTCAAACTCGAAATTTCAACTGTAATCTCTTCATTTCGAAATTACAACTTTGAAACTCGAAATTTCGACTTCTATCTTGAAATTACGACTTCAATCTGGAAATTACGACATCAATCTTGAAATTACGACTTCAATCTCGAAATTTCAACTTTATTCTCGTTATTTCAAAATAACAACTTTGAAACTAGAAATATTGCCTTTTCTCGTTATTTTGAATTTCGAAATTTTGACTTCCATCTCGAAATTACGACTTCAATCTGGATATTACGACATCAATCTTGAAATTACGACTTCAATTTCAAAATTTTAACTTTATTCTCGTTATTTAAAGATAACGACTTTGAAACTCGAAATTTAGGCTTTTCTCACTATTTCGAAATTACGACTTCAACTTCTATTTCGACTTCAATCTGGAAATTACGATTTCAATCTCTAAATTTCAACTCTATTCTGGCTTTTCTCGTTATTTCGAAATTACGACTATTGAAACTTTAAATTTCAACTGTAATCTCTTCATTCCAACGGTAATTTCTTCATTTCGAAATTACAACATTGAAACTCGAAATTTCGACTTCCATCTCGAAATTACGACTTCAATCTGGATATTACGACTTCAATCTGGATATTACGACTTCAATCTGGATATGACGACTTCAATCTGGATGTTATGACATCAATCTTGAAATTACGACTTCAATCTCAAAATTTTAACTTTATTTTCGTTATTTCAAAATAACGACTTTGAAACTCGAAATTTAGGCTTTTCTCATTATTTCGAAATTACGACTTTGAAGTTCAAAATTTCGACTTCTATCTCGAAATTACGACTTCAATCTGGAAATTACGATTTCAATCTCAAAATTTCAACTCTATTCTGGCTTTTCTCGTTATTTCAAATCACGGCCAATACGGAGGGTTAGAATACGATATATTTCGAAAAGAAACAGGCACGTACAGGTATATTCCTGACAGTTCACATCACTGTGGACAGCACAAACGTGCTGGGTTTAATTTTTTGGTGCATCGTCTTTTGACTTTCTCTCTAATACATGATAGGTTCACAAAAGAAAAACGTACAATACAGGAAATATAAGCCACTAACGGTTTCTCGAGGGGTATTGTAGATGACATAATAAGGAAGAAGAAGTTTAGGTTAAGAATGAACAAAATCTCGACTTTCAGAAAGGACAAAAATGAAGATAAATACATCTCAGTTCCATACCACCAATATACGAAGAACTTTGGAAAGATTTTCAAGGAACTAGGTATGAAGGTGGTTTATAAAACAAGTCATACACTACAGAGCCTTTTGGGAAGTCCAAAAGACAAAGTCGAGAATAAAAATATGAATAGGTACCTAAAAATGAAAAAAAAACTCTCGAAAAACTCTACGATATATAGGGAGACGTGAAAGTTGTTATTATGTTTTTATTCAACTCAGTCAACCAATTTCCAGGGCCGTAATTTAAAAAGGAATAATTCACACAATTATAATCGAATATTATCGAAACATCCCGAAATATAAAATTGAATTTAATTTCTCAGTATAAAGTGAACATTTACGATCCAAAAACTGCAACAAAATATACAGGTCCGTATTTAAAAATTCAAAGATGGGGTGTGGCCCAAGTCAGATGACACCCTGTATAAAAGATTCATGGATATATTCTGAGAGCACACATCAAGTGCCAATAGCAAAATGTGGACAGATTTTCAATATGTCTACGAATAAAGAAGATATAGGCAAAAAAATAATTTGGGATTTTTTGGTTTTTCATGTATAGAGCTATATTCGTTTTCTTTACATCACTGAATAGGTCTCTAAAATACGCAACTTTATTATAATTTAACCGACACTCTATCTCTCATCGTTTACGAGATCCCCTTGTACAGAAACGAATTTGAATAGCCCTGTAGATACTTCAACGGGATGTGTTCAAGTGACATGGCACATTTGATTCCACCAAGAGCGGTACTGAGATTCAACTCAGTACACCTGGAACCTCACTGTTTAAGAACTCTTTTATTTGGAGAACTGCGTTCATGTGGAATAAACTTCCTGAGAACTTTTTCCCAAATAAATTTAATCTCCAGTGATACAAATCCAACGTGAATCGCTTCTTTCGCACAGGCACCGCTTTTAGAGCCCCTTGAGGATGTTCCTGTAATGCTTGTGTTTTTTAATTGAAAAAAGTGCACTGGATTCAAATGGCGCTTGTTTCGATTAAATTGAAGTAGGTATTACAGTTTAAGTAGACTCATAAATTTTTCAATAACTTAATATAAGAACTTCATAGGAAATTCTACGCTATTTTTCACCAACAAATTTTAAGCTCGGTAGTTATCTGCAGAAACTCGCAAAATGAATGACCTTTGAGATATTTCGCCAACAAAAATCAAATATAAAATAAATAGTTGAGATTTTGATGATTGATTGGCGGATTGAATTTCAATTATGACTAGATCGACTCACGAATTCGCTGTCGTGTTCGTCGCTAGTCGATATTTAAAGAATAATAAACCTATGATTATATTACTTACGCTTGTCCTTCAAAAATATGCTCGCAACCGCTGTGGTCATCTTCACTCCAATGAAAGTGTAACTGCTCAAATACATATTCGAATCCATGCAGGGGCCCCCCTTTCAAAATTGGTAACTCTCTGTTTTTGAACCGCAGAGTTGCTGAAAAAATAATGTTTCATCATTTCTATGACAAAATTATTTTTGTGGAATATTCAGCTCTGGGAAATGATTAGGAAGAACAAAATTTGACTTGAGAAGAGCCGAAAAAGTCCTAGGGCAATTGATTATATTCATACTTTTCACAATTTATGAGCTGACAATAATACAATACAATACTTTATTTTCCTGATACTTTTTCACAAGCATATATATATATATAT
>NW_019289900.1:119073-181303 GCF_000500325.1 Leptinotarsa decemlineata
TTGTAATTGTTAAAAATGGTTTTTATATCATCAATTTTGTCAAAAGGTACAGCACATATTATATCATCCACAAACTTTTTTAAAAAAGGAACCTGAAATGATAATTTTGGAATACATTCATGTAATAAATCATCCATCACATACTGGGCTAAAATAGGTGATAAAGTTGATCCCATTGGAGTACCAAGTATTTGTTTATAATATTCGTTGTCATAAACGAAAACAGTAGTATCAAAAATGAAATCTATTAATTCTAAGAAGGCTGTTTTTGTTAATTTGGTATGATTAGTAATAATATTCCAATGTCTTTCAATGCTGTGTTTTACCAGATTTATTGGTATGTTACTAAAAAGTGATATAACATCCAAACTTATAATTTCGAAATTTTTAGGTAGTTTCATTCCTTGCATGAAAATAGAAAATTCAAAAGAATCTTTAATATAATATTGATTATTTGTATTATATGCATTGGTTAAAATTTCTGTAATGAACTTTGAGAGTTTACTATTTGGTGCATCAATGGATGATATGATAGGTCTCAAACTCAATATTGGTTTATGAATTTTTGGTAAACCATAGAATTTTGGAACAATGGAGTTATATATGGTAAAATTTTCTTTAGATGTCTTACTGATGAAATGTTTTTCATGTAATTTTTTGATGTGTGCATTAGATTTTTGTTGTATAGTGGAAGTTGGATTATGATTGAGTTTTTTATAGTAATCTCCATCATTCAAGAGTTCATGAGATAATTGTTCATATTGAGATTTTAACATGATAACTGTGGTGTTGCCCTTATCAGAATTGGTTATTATCAATTTCATGGAGTGATCAATTGCGATGGTTGTAAGAATAAATAACTGAAAAACTACCTCTGAAAAATTATATGCCGACGCCTATGTCGGCATATTATTTTTTGCTGTTCCAATCGGTATTGAAAATACTATACCCTTTCCTATGAAAAAAAAAATAGTTATGCTGTGTTTGTTTCATTGTCATATCATTTTGATTACTCGGTATGAAGAATATCTTCTTTCTGTAGATGTTTGGTGTTTTGTCAAAATAAAAAGATCTGGACAATGAATGAGAGTAAATGGAAAAAGGAATTTTCAGGACACGTTACCAGTTATTGAATCTGTATCACTACAATTCTCGTAATTATTATTATTATAGACAGCTACTGGTGAAAAAAATACAACAGATACAGAAAAAAAGTCAGTTTAGTGTGTTCTCCCCGGGTATTAATTTATCGTGAAACGAGGTGAACTGTTACATGATACTGGAAAGAGAAAAAAGTAACCTTACAACACGATACTAACGACAAATTATTCTGAAGGCTGAATTCAGTAACTCTTTTTATTTTCTCATCTCACCTGTGAATCCATTATTAGTGAATGTAGCATCGCCACCAACATCCCAATGGCCATGAAATTCCAGTGGTTCGAAATGATCGTGATGGATACTTTCATCATGTTGTAACTCAATTGGAGACTGGACTTTTTGTAATCGCCATTCAGCAACGTGGATATGAGCATCTTCTTCGATTTCGATTGTTTCTGCAACAATAACAGTATTTCGTGAGGATTTTCATCCTGGAGACTCGTTTCTGAATTTCCGTTTGAAAAATCAAATGGTTGGATGGAAGACCAATATCTGCTTTGATTTATAATAATAATATCGTTTATTATTTATATAAAATACATTTACATATAAAAGGAAAAGAGTTAGCCAAAGGATATCTTCCACTCCTTCCAAAAATTATACAGTGAGTGTGAGAAAATAATTGAAATACTTATTTACTATATACTTACATAAATACTTATGCTTGTTATATTGCGGCAAAAAATTGTAATACACCGAACAACAATACTCGATATGGGGGTAAATAAGGGTTTTAACTAACCTGGGTTTCATTTCTTCTGAAAACTGATACTTGAATTTGTATAGCGATTTGAGTTTGAAGAATGATACTTTGAAAATATTTTGTCACATGTTCATGGAAAGACAAAGAGCTATTCTATGGTTACGCCAAGAGTTTTAGCACTGTCTACCCAGTCAATGTCTGCGTTATCGAGAAACGAAAGAAAAAATTCTTTCGAAACAAATACTTTTATATGAACACTGAATCATACAGAAGATACTTTTCTCTACTCAGTTTGTATTTCAAATATTCGTTGTGGAATAAAAATCAGATATCATTCACATGAGTTCTACTTTGAATGAATGGTAACAAATTGCTCTTACATGGAACACTGTCACCCTCAACTGGTATACACCGATGTTCCGCCTTAAGACACTTGCTCTAAGGCTCTTCAGTACCAAATTGGATAACATTATAGAAAATATACACACTTCATCCATGAATTACGATTTTTTATATAACACTACTACCTATATGCCGATTGTCTTTTTTCAAGGACACCCTAAAAGACAGAATGTAAATACTAAAAAATAAACGAAATGTGTTTTTCTTGACTTAAGGAAGGTAAATTGTTAACATTAAAGCAGTAATGTTGAAAAAACAAAAAAAAATAATTCAGGCATATCTGGGTTAAAATAAAATCCATTGTATTCTACGTGGAAAGTGCTTTAAACATATTCTTAAGAAACAAGAAATTTTCGACAGAAAAAAAGTTACAGCATCTTTTCGAAAATGCACATTTTCTAAAAAAACATGCTGCAACTCTGAAACGATGATGGATATCGATATATGTTTTTCACCATTTAGTTTGTCATCTATTTTGAAAACAGGAGATTTCTTCAAAAGTGTCCTCTATGACCCACTCTGTGCGTAGAGTTGAAAGAGAAATATGAAATGAAGGCATTTTGATTTTGATTTTTGGTAAAGGTCTACATGGCATTTTCTTCAAAATAATTGAATATTTCATCCATCAGAATGGGATTGTGCAACTGAGGATATGTTACTATTATTATCTGTTGTTATGATTGATTGTTGTCGGTGGTCTTTCATCATTCAAAATAAAACACACCATCAATCACATATAAGTAAAGGATTAGGATTACTGAGAGAAACCTTTGTGATGCCATACTCAATTAGAAATTCATGAAATTCATAATATAGAAAATATATGATAATAACAATGATATAGTTCATCAGTTTGGACTTCCATTGTCTAATATAATATAAATTGATTTGAGAACCCTGAAAAAACAATTAAAAATTAAAAGATTAACCGAAAATAACAATTTTATATAACGAAAAACTTAAATTAGAGAGAAATAACATACAAGCAACAACCAAACAAATAAAAATTGTAATATTAATGAAAGCTGAAAAATAAAATTAAGAATTATTATTAACAAAAATGAAAAATAAAAATATTTCAAAACAAGTTATGTCACGACGTTTCGATTGTTAGTATCCACAATCGTCTTCGGGTGATAACTGGACTTATTCCTCCTAGATCTGACTATTTATAGGTCATTCGAGTGCTTTCACCTATCCCCTCTTCCCTCTCTCTGCTTCATTGGCGGGAATAGGTCGTTTTTTGCTTGATTAGAGGTTTCCATATCTGTTCAAATCTGTTCAAAATCTGTTTTTCCGTTAATCAGCTGTCGCCCCCATACGAACGACAACTCCCAGAAGTTGACAAACTTGTGCGAGCTAAGGACTAACGAGGTGTTACCTTTTAACGTGTGATTCTTATCTCTACGCTAGCTTGACTAAATGCGTTGTTAGACAAAATATACGCAGCTTCTTTGAATTTTCACCTAAACCAGTGTTCCTCCCTGTGGATGATTTCAGCTAGAGACCACTTGATGTTGTGTTGATGAGTCCAAACATGCTCTGCCATTCCGGATTTGCTGGTTTCTCCTGGCTGTGTGTGTTTCTTGTGCTCAGCAATGCAAACTTTCAATGGCCTCTTAGTTTCACCGATGTATGATTCTCCGCACTCGCAGGGTATCCAGTAAATGCAATTCTTGGAATCGCAGTCCGCGTTTGGTGGCCTGGTTTTCGTGAGGCTGCTACGGATAGTGTTCCCAGATCTGAAGCAGGTCCTGATGTTGTACTTGGACCCAATCCTTCTCATCCTTTCCGATAATCATCTGATGTAGGGAAGTACAAGTACTGGTTGTGGCTGCTTCTCTTCCTTGTGGAGCTCTTGCTGTCTTCTAGCTAAGGCCTGTTCTACCATCACTCTGGAGTAAACATTCCGTTGTTGGTCATTTTTGATGATGCCTATTCCCTTTTCGAGACCTTCCTTTGTATTACAGAGCCCAAAAACCACGGTTTAGTAGGGTCTTGATGATTCCTCTCTTAGTCGATTGTTCTGTTCTGTTCTGTTCTGTTCTGTGTGAGTGGGTTTTCGGTATACAGATGTTTCCCATTTAATAATAAAAATAATAATAATAAATCGGCTTCATTGATATTACAAAAAAAAACAATACAAAGATATATTTGAAAATGAAAATAGTTTACAGGAGATTCTGGTACTCCTTGGCGAAGTCTAGCTCAAAGCTACTCTAAATCAACCAACAAGCACCACTCCATAATGCACGCAAACATACAAAAATAAAAGCAATTAACAGTGATGGTACCACGAAATGAGAACGGTAAATAAAATAATAATTTGTGATTACCTTCTAAAGATAGTTGATAAATAATTTAATTCAATTGATCTGTTGTCTAAAAAGTAAAAGTTGACATAACTGACTATCATAGATATAATTTTTATATTTGTATTTGAATTTCCTGATATTGAATCTCTTCAATTGCTCAGGCAATGAATTATAGAGTTTTACAGCACCAAAAAGAAATGATCTCTGAAACTGTGCAGTGCGATGTTGTGGCATAGTTAATTTGTTTTTATGTCTGATGTTTCTTGAGTGAATATTCTCACGCAGAATTAGTTTTTGTATTAAAAGAGGAGAATGGGGAAGGATGATCAATTTATGGACAAAACAACCCAAATGATGAATCATGCGGTTTTTCATATTGAGCCAGCGGGAGTTTTTAATTCAATATTTTCATCACAATTATTAGAAACGTTTTGTACGAATTGGGCAAAATAGTTGTTTATTTCATCGGGATTCGAGAGGTGATTGGGTAATGAATATTGTTTTTTTGAACGAACATTGAGGTTAGAAAGAGCATTCCAGGTTTTGCGTGGTATTTTTTCAGAACAGACAGACTTGAGATATGTCCTTTTATCAGTTCTAACTATTGACAAGGTAAATTTCTCAATTCTTTATACCTCATACGATCATTAACAGATTTAGTTTTTTTGAATTTTTGAAAGGCTTTATCACGTTCTTTCATAAGAAGTCTGAGATTTTGAGTGAGCCAAGGAGCGGGTGGTTTGGTAATTCTAACTTTTTTAGGAGGGGCGTGTCTGTCAAAAGTAGATATTGAAAATGAATTGAAATTGTACAATTTATTATCAATATCATTTTCACTTATAATTTCGAACCACGGTAACTGGTATAAATCTGATAAAAAAGTATGTAAAGTGAAATTGTCGAAACAGCGGTATGTTACAAGTTTGGGTTCTATTTTGAATTTCTTTGTTAGATATTCAACGTAAACTAGCCTGTGATCTGAAATGCCTTGGGATGATAAAGTACCAGATCTTACAACATGATTATTATTACTAACGAAAATCGGGTCAATGAGCGTGCTAGAAACGTTGGTGATTCTAGTAGGCTCATTAATAATTTGTTCCAAATTGTAACATTCAAAGCAGTTGAGTAGGGGATTGGGTAGTTTGAAAATGTCAACGTTGAAGTCTCCCATGCATATCACATCATCAGAAACAGGACAAACAGCGGATAAGATGTTATCAAGGTCACCAATCATGTCGGTCCTCTTCGCCAATACGTCTAAGAAAGGCAATTCGTTGTGGACTTCCTTCTCCACTGTGAAAGTGATGGAAGGACTTACGTTGTTGATGTGCTTCAGGAAAGTGTCTAGTTCTGCATTTCCATGGTTCCATATTATGAAGGTGTCGTCTACGTATCTCAACCAGACTCGGGGCTTCTTGTAGGCTTTTCCAATGGCCAGAGTTTCAAATCACTCCACTGGATATAACAGATGAAAGTGGCGATCCCATTGGCAGTTCCTCATCTTGCGTAAAGAATTCGTCCTTCAGTTGAAAGTAGCAGTTTCGTACACAGCATCCTAGTAATTTCATGATTACTTGTATCGGAAAGTTTGTTCTATTTTCCAGGTCTCAATCTTCGGATAGCATTTTTTTTTCACCACTTTTATTTGCAACTAACGTCACTACAGTTTGGTCCTACAGTTTGGACGAAACTGCAGTAAGTAACTTAAAACGTGTAAGTTCGAAAATGTCTTTATAGGACGAAACTGCAGTAATGTTAGTTACAAATAAAAGTGGTGGAAAACATAGAAAGTTTCAATTCTCTTTTCTTCCGCCAGAATAAATGAAATATATCATTTTCAATACCCAGGTTCAAACTATAGTCGCCTGATATGATGATGCTTTTTTGGGAAAGGGAGGTTCTGGGTTTCTACATCTTTATCTTTTTTTTTTTTATTTCAATTACATAGAATATGATATAGAAATTTTGATACATTTCAAAAAACACAACAGTGAGTCTATATTCTTGATATCTAGGATACTGGAGTATTCATTTCCTAAGCCGGATATAAGCCTTTTGTTTTGGTAGCTGGGACATTCCATGATAATGTGCTCAACACTTAGATCAACGTTGCAGTTGAGGCATCGGTTGGATGTTTCTTTCTTGATTATATATAGATGAGTATACCGGGTGTGGCCAATGCGTAGTCGAGTGGGAATGACTTGCTGTCTACGACTGAGAGGGCGGTAGTTGTTGATAACTAGGTTTGGATTGATATCTCTGAGTTTATTGGGGGTTTGGAAGCTCCACCGTTCTTTCCATCGTTTGAATATAGGTTTTTTTAGGTCGTTATGTAGATCTTCGTGTGGAACCTGGGAGTTTTGATATGTTCCTGGATATGTAATGCTTCTGCGTCAGCGATTTCGTTGCCTTTAATGCCCGTGTGAGATGGTACCCAGACGATTCCCACTCTTTTTCTGTTGTTGGTTAGTTCTACAAGTTCTCTTTTGATTCGAAGAAGAATGGCATTTTTGGGGTATAGTTGTTGAAGTCCTTGTAATGAACTGAGCGAGTCCGTGAATACCACGGAGTTGCCTTCGGTTCTATTTGCAGTGTGCTGGAGCAGTTTTAATGGCGTGAAGTTCAGCTGTGTAGATACTGAGGCAGGTGGTAGGCGGTAAGTGTAATTTGTCGTGTTCGTTATAGCTGCTGCACCAACCCTATCATTTGTTTTGGAAGCGTCTGTATATATGTGGTTGAAAGATTGGTATTTTGAGGCGACTAACTATGAGAATGATTTCTGTATAACAGCTGACGGTGTACTATGCTTCGAAAGAGCGATCAATTGAGTATTGCACTTGTGAAGATCAATCGTCCAGGGAGGTGGAATTTGGATGTTATAGTATTTTCGATACCAGTTGGAACAGCACAGAGAAGGAATTCCCGCCTCGACATAGGCGTCGGCATATTATTTTTCACTGGTAGTTTTTCAGTTACTTATTCTTACAATCACAGCAATTGATCACCCCATGAAAAAGTTGTCTCAACTGAATTTTTCCACCATAGCTGATTTCCGAGTCGAAAACTCTAAAATACAATGAAAACACAAATAATCACACCGAATTCTCGTCAAACATATATTTACAAAATAATAGAGGCCAACAAAATTGCTAGAAAAATCAAAATTCTTCTTCGCTATATTCGGATGAGGTGGAATCATCATCGGGTTGAATAACGATCGGATTTATGGAACTTTGCACATAATATTTGTTCTCTTCTTTTATAACGTGGGCCACAATAGTTCTTCCACACATCACTATTACCTACTTCATTCACCACTCGCCTTATATTGTCAAGCACCACAGCATTCAAAGTCGGTGACTGATTACATTTCCGCAAGCTTTCTTTCATTGTGGCCCAAACCATTTGAATGGGATTGAACACACAATAGTATGGAGGCAAACGTAAGAGAATATGACCACGTGTTTCACACATCGAATCAATAATATACTCTTTTTTTTGAAATTACGTTGTTTTATGGTCGCCAGTAATATCTTTTTCGTTGGAATCTTTTCGGGTATTTCCATGTCATGATTTCGTATGAAATCAACAATACCTGCTTTTTTTGTGTTATTGTTTGGTATTGTAGTCAATAACCGAGAATGATACGAAGCGTTATACATAACAATAATCTAGTTTGGAGGAATATTTGGGAGAAGCTGCTCACTGAACCAGCTTTCGAATAAAGCCGCAGTCATATCTTCGTGGTAACTAGCAGACGAATCTTTTATATTTTTGGCCGACAGAAGCAATAGAAGCAAAGCGTTAGGTACGAATCCACTTTCATTCCCGGAATGCAAAATTATAACACGTTTTCCTATTGAAGAAGGTGTGTTCAAAGCACAATACTTGGTTTCGTCTACCCAGCCATATTTGACAACATCATGGGTGTCAAACCAAGTTTCGTTGAGGTAGATTATATTTCTGCTGGATTCTCTGTAGCTTTTCATTCGCCTCAAATATTCTTGTCGGAGTTGAACAATGCGTGTCGATTCCATTATGACCATCCGATTGTTCAATTTTTTATATTTGAAACCACAAGACAATAAGACACCTCGTAGAGTTTCTAAAGATTTGTAATTGTAATCGGGATAGACGAGTAATTTATACCAAATTATTTCCAAGATTGGTACTTCATTTTTTTGGTGTATACCCTGAATTGTTCGCCGAATCACATCTTTTGTAGCATCATCAACGTTTGCGAATTTTTTATTCCTTTGTTTTTGTTTCATTGCATGGTCAATGACATCCTCTATTTTAATGACTCGAAGAACTGTCGAACGAGATAGTTTCGTAAACTCACATATTCTATTCACAATAGCATTCTGTGAAGTGTGACAAGCATTCATGAATATTCAAAATTACTCGCTGAACTTGAACATGTAAGTCCTTATTTTCAAATTCCGGATCCCTGTCGATTGACACAGATTCCTCACACGTCATGTTATCATTTGTTTCAAAAGGTCTCCAGAAAGCCATACCCCAAAAACACCCAGAATACCCAGAAAGTACCCAAAAACACTAAGATTTTCACAAAAAACGGTTTTAACGATCACCCTAACACCAAGCTGATATTTTTGCAGTCGACGCGCGTTTCGCTAACAAGGTTAGCTTCTTCAGCAGAAACAAATTGAAACTGAATCTGAAGACAAGGGTTCACACCAGACATTGATTTTTTGAGGATACTCTCGGAATAAGTGTGGGTTACTGTCATCCCAGTAACGGCAATTATGCCTATTCACAGCTCCATTAAAAAAAATGTACTCTCATCGGAAAAGCACGTGTTGAATGATAGGTGCGGATCATCAATTAGTAGCTGGCTCAGTTGTTCACGAAATTGCAGCCTTCTATCAGGATCATCTTCATTGAGTTCCTGTACTAATTTAATTTTGTACGGATGAAATTTATAGGCTTTTAATATCCGTATTATGGCCGAACGGGAGACACCTGAGGCTGCAGCAAGCTGACGGGAGTTTGATCCAATTCAACATGTCCCAAAACAGCGACTTCCACTGCTTCATTTCTGATCGGTTTCCGTGGCTGGTGTTTCACATTACAGACAGATCCGGTATCGACAAACTTTTGGACTAACTTAGCAACGTACAAATCATTCACATTTTTCCCGGGATGACTGTTATTAAAGAGGCGAGCAGTAAGTCTAGCACAACTATTATGTTGATAATAAAGTTTAACAATTTCAACTCGTTCAGGAATGGAATAAACCATGTTCACAGTAAAGTTGAAATAATTCCAAAAGCAACCGAACTGAATCAATGAACGTTTGCCTAAATTCTTTTTGTACACTTATCTGCTGTTATTTGAACCAAAAAACGCACGAGAGAAATTGAGGAATGTAGTAGTGATAAAAATGCCGTTTTTTTCACATTTTCATCAACACCAAAAATATCGAGTAAATGTTCCTATAACTATTCAAGTAAATACAACAAATCAGGTATCATTGGAAAAAGAATTTTGTGTCCTTTCAAATGATATATCACTCGACCCCACTTTCCATTCAAAATTTTAGGGTTGTTACTCACCCTCGCTAGGGGGTTGAAGGCACAGGTAGAAAAATACATCTCAAATGTGTCCCCCTCAAAAGCAAAATTGACCTGGAGAAAAGCAAGGTGCATACTTTTCATTGGACCCCTCGATATACTTACCGCTGTTTCCGAAGGTCATCTGCGACTATTTTAGTTAAAGCAGGGGCAGATCTTTCAACTTTGAAACGAACACAAGGGGGTTGGAAATCCAGCAATGTTGCTGAATCTTATATCGACAACTCCATGGCTAACAAAATGAAAATTTCAAGAAGTATAGTATTCAGCCTCTAGCGCCATTGGAACCTGAACACAACAATGCTGTGGAAGCTTAGTACGTTTCCCCATCAACTTCAACTTCGACCGCAGCTAATATTTCAATTACCGAAAACATGTTGAAACAAGACGACCTACCAGGAATTACTTTACAAAATTGCTCAAATATAACTGTTAATTACTATTTTACATAAAATATAAAAATGAGTAAGTGACATCATTATATATATTTATATACAGTGCTATTCAAATTCGTTTCTGTACATGGGGATCTCGTAAACGATAAGAGAGAGTGTGTCGGTTAAATTGTGGCAAAGTTTCGTATTTTAGAGACCTATTCAATGATGTAAAAAAATTGAATATAGCTCTTCTGGTTCTGGAGATATACACGAAAAACAAAAAAATTCCAAATTATTTTTTTGTCTATATCTTATTTATTCGGAGACATATTGAAAATCTGTCCACATTTTGCTATTGGCACTTGATGTGTGCTATCAGAATATGTCCATGAATCTGAGTTGGGCCACCCCCATCTTTGAAGTTAAATACGGACCTGTATTTTTTGTTGTAGTTTTTGTATCGTCCACGTTCACTTCATACTGAAAAATTAAATTAAATTTCATATTTCCCAATGTTTCTGTAATATTTGATTATAATTGTGTGAATTATTCCCTTTTAAATTACGGTTCTGGATTTTTTTTTCATTTTTAGGTACCTCTTCATTATTTTTCCATTGCTATGAGCGTTTTCTATAATGAATTTCGAATAAGAAAACCTTTTATGGTTATCTGAAATATATCTAAATCAAAAATATATTATATGTGTTTTTATGAGCAGAAAAAGAAATGATAGCAATAATAACATCCGAAACTAACACTGAAATTGTAATGAAAATTGAAATGAAGTCATTTATATACACAAAAAAATTAATGTCGCAATAAATGTTCGAATTGGAGTCCATCCATTTCGAAACATTTTTGAACTCGATTTTTCATATTATTTAATGCCCTCAATACACTTATTTGCTGCATTGTTGCGAAATCATTCAAAATCCTCAATCAGGAGTCTTCCACATTTTCTACCTCTCTACCAGGGTAAATCCTATTTTTCAATGTCCCCCATAGAAAATAGTCCAAAATAGTAAGATCTGGTGATCTTGCAGGCCATCTTATTGGCCCATTATTTGTGTCAAAATGGAAGGAATCCAATTCGAACATTTATTGCGCCATTAATTTTTTTGTGTATATAAATTACTTCATTTCAATTTGCATTACACAATTATGTTGTTCGTTTCGGATGTTATTATTGCTATCATTTCTTTTTCTGCTCATAAAAACACATATAATATATTTTTGTTGTAGATATGTTTCAGATAACCATAAAAGATTTTCTTATTCGAAATTATTTGTAGAAAACGCTCAGAGCAATGGAAATATGAAAAAATATGAATAGGTACCTAAAAATGAAAAAAACAACTCTCTAAAAACTCTATGGTACATAGGGAGACGTAAAAGTTGCTATTGTGTTTTTATTTAACTCGGTCAACAAATTTCCAGGGCCGTATAAAGTGAACATCTACGATCTAAAAATTACTACAAAAAAATACAGGTCCGTATTCAAAAATTCAAATATGGGGGTGGCCCAATTCAGATGACACCCTATATAAAAGATTCATGAACATATTCTGATAGCTCACATCAAGTGCCAATAGCAAAATGTGGTCAGATTTTCAATATGTCTGCGAATAAAGAAGATGTAGGCAAAAAAATAGTTTGGGATTTTTTAGTTTTTTCTGTATATCTCCAGAACCAAAAGAGCTATATTCGATTTCTTTACATCATTGAATAGGTCTCTAAAATAAGCAACTTTGCCACAAGTTAATCGACACTTTATCTCTTATTATTTACGAGATCCCCGTGTACAGAAACGAATTTGAATTGCCCTGTATATGTATTTATTTTAATTTTCAATACTTGAAAACAGCGTAACCGTAGAAAAAGTACAGTGCGTACAATGCGTGAGAAAATTACATATTTCTCACTCGCTTGATTTGCGATTGCTCCAAACTTCTGCGCTCGTGAGAAATATGTCGTTTTTCTCACTTGTTGTACAATATACTATTCAATGTTTATATAAAAGTAGCTGTTTCAAGAAGGCTTTTCTTCCAGTTTGTGTCTGAAAGTTACTTCTTTGCATGTTCTTATTATCTTTGTAAAGAGATAATTTTTGAAATCGACAGTTTTCTTCCTTTCTTTGGAAAATTCCCACCTTTTTTTGTGTCAGGATGGAAAAGTTGACAACCAAAACCTTTGTTTCGCAAAAAGGTATTCTCTCCTGAAAATATACTCTTTCAATTCAAACAAACCTGCTGGAATTTCGGAATACCTTCGCAATTTATTCATAGCGTCATACCTATTTATTATGTTTGTTCAGTATTTGTTATGCTCGCATATCATCTAAAAAGTTTTTGCAGTTTTGCTTAATTTTTGTTCATAGTTCAGAGGATTTAATCACTCAATGACGATGGAAAAACAACAAATCTGCCTTTGCTCACATTAAAACAAATTATTTATGATTGCATATTTTCCAGGGACGTAGTACATTTCCTAAAATCCCTTTATTGTGAGCATAAAGAACGTAACGAAGTTAAATTATGCCTGTTCCGTTGGCAACCAGTATTACAAGTAGGGGTTTATTCATTACTCACCCGTCAGTTTAGACGAAGTGGCATCCGGTTCACAAACACATTCATTTTTCGTTAAAGCTGAAACACTCGGGCCAGTCATCTTGAACTAAATTGGTTGTTAAATGAATGATAACGCAACCGACTAACTGAGTCAACTGTCTTTTAAAGTGATTACCGCTTTACTCAGTTTGAAACATTGCAAACATTACTTATCGCACAACGTTAGGCGCAGACGTAACATGACAGCTTGTTATTGAAATCGATACAAGGTGTTTCTTGAAATCTGACTAAATGTATACGAGGTATATTCAGAAAATAATAGGACTTTCAGTTTTTTCTTTATTCGTCTATATTGAAGTTGTCGCCTCCGATATACACACATCGGAAAAGTCTAGGGATATTTTTAAAAATGGCAATAATTTTTTTTAGATCGCTTTAGGGAAAAAAAGTTGACGGGTGATTATTGAACGAATGTAACTCACAACAAAATTTAAAAGCACAATATTTCCAGTTTAATTGCTGAGCAAGAACTGCATAGAATGTACAAACTCGACACTTTCAGATCATTCATTTCAACCGAAAACCTACAGCTTGTAAAAAACTTGATAAAAGATTAGTTACCGTTTTTGCAGGCTTTGTTCAACCCATAGAAATCTACAGGGTGGTCGAGTGTACTAATTTAATCAAAATCAACGACCTCTTGCATTTATTTTTATGATATTTAGTATGTTATAAAAATATCCGTAGACTTTTCCGATGTGTGTAGTTCCTATTAGATATTTTGTAGGTACTCGTGCCAGAGCTTCTTTCAATCCCCGAAACGATGCGCATTTAGTGACATCTACGAGGGTAGCCTGAAAAGATTCCAACCTTATAAGGAGGCAAGACATTTTTTCAGAATTTTTCGTTATTTTTCAACATAGCCTACTTTCAACTCACCTAGCGATGCTCCCATATCTGTAACCGACCAAATAGTACTGGGCGTTTTTCTCTGCAGAATAATTGTTCACGAAGGTGACTGTCTCTACACTTGACGGAAATCTCCGTCCTCTGAGCGCAATTTTCAGATGAGGGAACAAAGACAGTCGCTTGGAGCTAGAGTGAGGTGGTTGGTAAAGCAGTTCAAACCGCTGAGGTGTGAGACGGTGCGTAGTCTTGGTGAAACAGGATTTTTTCTGCAAATGTGGCCCTGCCTTCAGCTTGTCAAGTAATGATGTGTAGTATGCTTTCGTGAAAATAATCGATTAAAAATAACTCCATGACTATCCCAAAAAACAGCCGCCATCACTTTCCCAGCCGAAAAAACAGTGTTTGATTTGTTTGTAGCCGGTTACCCCTTTACAGTCGACAGTTTGGACTGTATTTTCATTTCGGGCGTATAATAGTACATTGAGTTTCATCTACAGCAATTAATCGGCGCCATAACTCGGATTCATTGCGTCTGAATTCCGCTTAAAGAGCTTTGGAAGTGTTCATTCGAAATTGGCGTGAAGTTATCCACAGATTTCTGGCCACACATGCTGACGTAGAGGAAAATAAAAATCTGTGGTTAGGATACGAAATTATTAGCACCCGTATTAATATCTGTGGCTGGAAATACCTATTCACTATAGGTGGAACGTGGAATTATTAAGACTATTTGGTGTTTAACTTTTTTAAAGAATATTGAGTAGATTGACGCGTTGATAATCGCTTTCTCATCAACAATACAAATTTAGAGAAAAATAAAATTGGAAATATTAGACTTACTTTCCAATACCTCATATAGAAATGATATCCGATGATGTACGTCCATCAAAATCACACAACTTCCATAGTTTTTTGAGTAAATTAACTTGGTGATGACAGTTTTCTTGTCATCCAAACAGATTTCGAAAAAGAAATTGTTGAAATAATCAGACTCATTTTTTGAGATTCCTTGTATTCATGAAAATTACACAACTCTCATAGGATCTTGGGTAGATAGATATAGTGAAAACTGTTTTCTTGTCACCCATACAGAATTCGAGAATAAAATTGTTGAAACGAACAGACTACTTTTCAAAACACCTTGTAGAATGGGAACCATATGATGTGCGTTCATGAAAATTACACAACTTTTATAGAATCTTGCGTAGATCGATGTAGTGAAAACCGTTTTCTTGTCACCCATACAGATTTCGATAAAAAAATTGTTGCAACAATCAGACTCATTTTCTGAGATTCCTTGTAGAATTGGAACCAGAAGATGTGCGTTCATGAAAATTACACAACTGTTATAGAATCTTGGGTAAATCGATATAGTGAAAACCGTTTTCTTATCAGCCATACAGATTTTGAGAAAAAAATTGTTGCAACAATCAGACTCACTTTTTAAAACACCATAAGGTCGCCTGTGTGGGATAAAAGATCAGATTAGTAAAAAAAATTGATCATCAGAAATTCTCGAGCGCGTCAGATTAAGGTAGGGTGAGTTAATTACCTGCCAAAAAGTGTATATTCCAGTAATCTGGCAATTTGAGAGTGACGTGAAGAAAGGGGAGGGCAGCAAAGTTGTAAAAAAATAACGTCACTCCGACATTCTCGAGCGTAATTTTTTTTTTGAAGGGAATAATTGAAGGATAACGAAAAATATATAATCTGATGATTTCCGCAAGCCGAAATAACAAAAATTCGTCGATAAAGTTTAATACGTGCAGCTGTGTGATGCCTATATTTCCCTCTCCGAGTTTCTATTCCTCTTTCACTTTTTCTCTATCTATTACTCTCTCATTCCGTCCCCACTCTGAATTCTGTTGCTATGACGCCATCACAGCTGATCACAGAGACTTGTTCGTGATGAAGATGAAGATGATTAATTGATCAATTAATTGATGGATGTAGCCGTTACTACGTGGTAGGAAATCATAATGAAGAAAAGAGAAATTAAACTTTCTATGTTTTTTACAACAGTTTTGTCCTATAAGGACATTTTCAAACTTATACACTGTATAAGGAGATTTTCAAACTGATACAATATATGAGTTTGAAAATGTCTTTATACAGGACGAAACTGCAGTAACGTTAGTTACAGATAAAAGTGGTAAAAAACATAGAAAGTTTCTATTCTTTTACAAATTCTATTCTATTCTATTCTATTCTATACAAATTAAATTCTATTCTATTACAAAAAACTTAATTTTTTGAGCATTTTTTGAAATAATTTTTTTATGAATACAAGTATTCTTCTTAAGAAACATACACTTATTTATCTGCATGCCATTTTCTGAGCTTTTCATTTAATTGAGTTCAATGAATTGAAAAAAAAATGTTTTTGACAGATCAAGCGAATCCCTCTAGATAATCGTCAGATTATGACACAGCACGTCTAAAACATATAAACCATATACAATGTCACCATTAAAGTGCGCACCATATGGGAAACATTTTTTTCGAAAAGTTTCAATGAAGTTAAACTTCGGCACTTGTTTGTGCTTTAAATTTAACTCAAAATGATGCGGCCAACTGCGACCCACTGACGTTCAGTGTTTGTCAAATTCACCTTTTTTTTTTTGAAAAAAAATGAAAAAGTGCATTTCTAGATCGAATTCAACAAAAAGTTACTTGAAAAAGTTGTGTCTACGGCAATTTTATATCCATATGCAAAATTTTATGCAACTAGGACAAAGTAAACGTTTTGCTTATTTTTGACAGATATCCCCTTTATTTTAAAAAACAAGTTCGGTTAATTGTCATCAATTCATGTATACATAACAAACTCATCATGGAGTTTGACTTTTCTGATAGATTTGTACTCACACGGACATTTTTAGAAAGAAATTAAAAATGTGCTATAAACATTTCATGACTGGTGCAAAGTTTCAATCACTTGCCTATTTTCTTAAACAAACGTCAGTACCTTCAATTTTGAAAAAGCAGACACAACTCAAAAACTGCAATAAGTATTAATAAAATTACTAGAGTTGAAATTACAATAAAATTTCAATATTCAGTATTTACAGATTATTTATAAACACTAACTACTGCGGTAAGGATGCTTAATTACGTAGGTCTTGACAAACAAAATGCATGCTATGGTAGTGTCAAGTTGTTGATTTACCTGTCAAATTTTCAACAGCTATTGTTGCAATAACGTTGTCTCTTCAGGAAAGAATATAAAAAGTTTTAATATGTGGTGAGAATACACCATACCGGCAAGTAGCTAACATTTTCAATGAACGGCATTCAGGAAAAGATGTTCAACATACTACTGTGTCAAGGATAATGTCGAAATTCAGAAAAATAGGATCCGTAGCAAATCAATTCAAAAAAAGCACACTTCAAGTGAATATGATGAGGAGGCCCAACTTAACATTTGTTTAAAAGTTATTGAACACGGGCAAAATAAAAAATACCGATTACAAGAAAGAAAGTGTTAGAAAATTTTTATTAAAGAATAAATGTTGGCCTTACAAGCCATAATTTATTAACACATCAAAAGAACGAGATTTTGATGTCCGTTTGGGCTTTTCATTCTGGGTTCAAGGAGAAAGAGAAAAAAATGTAAAGTTTCCGTATAAAATTGTATGGTATCAGCTTGATGGCGCACCAATACATCACACGGTTGCTGTAAAACAGTACCTCCAACAAATGTTCAGAGGCAAAGTTATTGGACGTAACTGGGAACATTATTGGATTTTCAAGTAACTTTTTGTTAAATTCGATCTAAAAATGCACTTTTTCAATTTTTTTCAAAAAAAAAGTTGAATTTGACAAACACTGAACGTCAGTGGGTCGCAGTTGGCCGCATCATTTTGAGTTAAATTTAAAGCACAAACAAGTGCCGAAGTTAAACTTCATTGAAACTTTTCGAAAAAAAAGTTTCCCATATGGTGCGCACTTTAATGGTGACACTGTATATCTTAATCTGACGAGCTTGAGTATTTCAAAATGGCGAATTTGTTTTGCACATTTTAATAATGGTCGCGAGTTTGCGTCAGATCGAAATCGTCAGATTATTGAATTAGGGCTTTTTTTTGTTGCACTTAACACCCCCTTAGAAAATCTGACACGCCCGATTTTTCTTTTCACTTTCAACCCTTACGTACAACCACCCACATCATGCAAACGATCAGATTAACATACCAACATTATTAAAAATACGTAGGACATTGATGCTATCAATATCTGACGCGCTCGAGTATGTCCATGCAACAGTATATTTCTACATATTCAAAATCTATAGCCGCTTCCCCCACCGATGAAAAGGTATATATTATATAACATTTTATTCTTCTTATCATCTAAGCTTTGCAACTTAATATGTCTCAATGACGCTCGAGTAAATCCCCATTTTGCATCGTGGACTCCCCTGCTGAAAAGTTTGTTAAAAATTGTAATTAATTATTTTACACACATCCTAAACATCATTTGAAGAGGGCCTGTTTATGATGGGAATGGACCTGGGCTGTCCATTCAAGTTTCTTTTGACTGTTACGGTAGACTCATATTTATTGATGTGCTTTACGAATATTATTCTCAATTTCCAAATATTTAGAAACCTTCTCTTCTTCAGAAGTGATCTATCTCAAACATTTCAATAGACAGTGAGATGATTTATTTTAATGGGGACAAGTATGTAGGTGTACATACACCCACACAATTTTTTGAGTGGACTAGTGAATTGGTTGGATAATTATTTCTGAACATGTGCTCTCATTGTCATTTCTTGGGCTAGGTGTATTCATGCAAGTCGTGCTAGATGTCACTGGAATGATTCAGTTCGCTCATGCAGAAGTTCTAAACCAGTTTTCCACTGGAAGTGGTAATATTATCAAATATACAGTGTGTGGAAGCCAAATGAAATAAATTTATTATTTCGGTTACGGTACATATTTAAACGAAATCCCGAAACACGTCAAATTCAAATTATAATTTGACTTATAGTCTATCCATTCCCAATTGGAACGGCAATAAAAATAAGAGCACTACGAGGGGTGTTCATAATCACTGCCCAGCAAATGGGAAATGTGTATACTACCAGTGCTTTTATGTTCAAAGCGTCCCTGGTATAGTCATAAACATTTTTGGCCTGTGGCCCCTAGTCGCCCAGATAGTTAGTTAACGTGCTATCAAATGTAGTTGAGGAATAAAGGCTCGGCTAGCTGGACTGGCTGAATACTAATTAGGAATAAATGGGCAAACCTACAGAAGATCAAGTCTGTGCGTAGGGGATTAGACGGGGAGGTTCAATTGAATCTGAAGTTGATAATGATGATATAACATAGTACATATAAAGAATATAAAATATCTGAATATCCAAGTAAACAATACCTATGTCTATAGTACTGTACACATGTGTACAGAACTGAACCTTCAGTTTCGAATGAATCAAAAGAACGAATAACGCTTGCGATTAGGTCGGTCCCGTCTGATATATTGAATAATAACAAAATGGTTTAGACTTTCACGGCTGAGGTTTTCAGTGTTATTGCTTTTCCAGTTTCAAAGCTGTGGATTTTTGGAATTTCTTCCTGACGTTTCGCTAACGCGAGTGGTTTAACCATCATGGCTTGCTGTCCGATGACTACAAGCAGCAAGATTGTTAATGTTCCAGGTTCAAGTGTAGGTACGAATACAGGTACAAATGCAGAGGTATAAATACAGGTACAAATACAACTGATTACCTGACAAGGCATAAATACGCTTTACGAAGCCTAAAAGGTAGTCATCGGATAGCAAGCCATGATGGTTAAACCTCTGAAGAAGCTAGACACTCGCGCCAGTGAAACGTCAGGAAAAAATTCCAAAAATCCACGGCTTTCAAACTCGAAAAGCAATAACACTGAATATTAAATAATGTTAGAAAACAGTTTTATTTGAGATTAGGATGTTGCCAAGATGTTCGTGATAAATATTCTGAACATCTACTTCGTTAACATCCATTTCATTACGTTTTGCAATACATTTTAGTTTTTGAGTGTGTTTTATCGAATTTTGGTAACCACATGATTTCAATTTATTTTATCTTAATTGTTGCAGTAAACTTGAAAGCGATAACAATTTCGAATAGAGAATGAAGAGACCTTTGAAACCTATACTTTCCATTTGAGAAATTGGGGGTTGTACTTGTCATTCAAAGGGGGTTGAAGGTATTGGTGGCATTTTCACGTTGAAGAATGTCAAATTATACAGGGTTATTCAAATTCGTTTCTGAACATGGGGATCTCGTAAACGATAAGAGATAGAGTGTCGGTTAAATTATGGTAAAGTT
This sequence comes from Leptinotarsa decemlineata, assembly GCF_000500325.1. NCBI lineage: Eukaryota > Metazoa > Arthropoda > Insecta > Coleoptera > Chrysomelidae > Leptinotarsa > Leptinotarsa decemlineata. The sequence goes on from NW_019289900.1 coordinate 139,430, forward strand.
GCTTATTTTAGAGACCTATTCAATGATGTAAAGAAATCGAATATAGTTCTTTTGCTTCTGGAGATCTACAGGAAAAACAAAAAATTCCCAAATTATCTTTTTGCCTATATCTTCTTTATTCGCAGACATATTGAAAATCAGTTCACATTTTGCTATTGGCACTTGATGTGGGCTCTCAGAATATATCCATGAATCTTTTATACAGGGTGTCATCTGACTTGGGCCACCCCCCATCTTTGAATTTTTAAATACGGACCTGTATTTTTTGTAGTTTTTGAATCGTAGACGTTCACTTCTTACTGAGAAATTGAATTCAATTTTTCATTTCGGGATTTTTCGGTAATATTCGATTATATGAAATGAACGTGTTATATTTTTAGGAGTGAATAATTTTTTTGATAACATTTTAGGTAAGCTCATACATGGTATTTTCAAAAATATATTAAATACTCTTGAATATTCGATTTTTTCTCTTTCCTTTCGATTATTCAAACTTCTTGATGATTTGAAGTCTTGATAATTCGAATTTTTCTTGTAATCCCTTGGATTCCGAATGAAGTGTGTGTATTTTCTATAATGTTATCCAATTTGGTACTGAAGTGCCTTAGGGCAAGTGTCTTAAGGCGAAACATCGGTGTATACCAGTGAGGATGACTGTGTTCTATGTAAGTGCAATTTGTTACTATTCATTTAAAGTAGAACTCACGTGGATGATATCTGATTTTTATTCCACAACGAATGTTTGAAATACAAATTGAGTAAAGAAAAGTATCTTCTATATAATGCAGTGTTCATATAGAAGTATTTGTTTATATGAAAGTAGCTGTTTCAGGAGGACTTTCTTTCAGTTTGTGTCTGAAAGTTACTTTTTTGCATGATCTACACATTCATGTATAGAGTTTCAAATTGATTACTTCCTTCCTTTCTTTGGAAGATTCTCTCATCCCCTTTTTTTATCAGATGGAGTTGTAGAAAGCCAAAAACTTTCTTTCCCAAAAAAATTATTCACTCCTAGAAATATAACCCGTTCAATTCAAATAAGATTTCTCTTGGCTGAGATTAAATCAAATAGGTGAATGAATGTCATTACGATGTCATCGATGACATAAGCAGATCAAGCTTATTCCGTGACATTTAAAATCGTAATTCATGAATGAAGTGTATGTATTTTCTATAATGTTATCCAATTTGGTACTGAAGAGCCTTAGGGCAAGTGTCTTAAGGCGAAACATCGGTATATACCAGTATGGCAGTGTTCTATGTAAGTGCAATTTGTTACCATTCATTTAAAGTAGAACTCTGAATGATATCTCATTTTTATTCCATAACGAATGTTTGAAATACAAACTGAGTAGAGAAAAGTATCTTCTGTATAATTCAGTGTTCATATAGAAGTATTTGTTTCGAAAGAATTNTCAGAGACAAAATTACTGAACAGAAATAGATTAGATCTAATTGATTTATTAGCCATAAAACCATGCTGCTCTGGAACAATATATTTATTGGCATATTGATTTAACTTTGTATGAATAATTTGTTCAAATAATTTTGCTGGGGAACATAGTATTGAAATAGGCCTGTAGTTCTCTATATCCTTTTTATCGTTCGATTTATGTATGGGAGTAACTATAGATGTTTTCCAAATAGATGGAAAAGTTTTGCTAGTTATTATTAGGTTGAAAATATGAAGCAATGGTGTTCTGAGCCATTCATGACAGCCTTTAAGTATATATGGCGGTATACCATCCACTCCAGCTGACTTTTTTGGTTTAATTTTTTTTGCCGCATTATCGAAATCAGATTCATCTAAACGATTTATTACAAATGTATCATTACAATAAACATCAGAATCTTCAGAGTTTACAGTATATGAGGCTTGTTGTTGGCAAAACGTGGAAGAGAAAAATGTTGCAAAGTATTCTGTAGTTTCATTAGCTAATACTTCATTTCCCTGGTAGTAGAAAGAATTTAAATTCGGAGAATTATTTTGTTTATTATTAACATAATTCCAGAAGGAGTTAATATCAGTATCTATATTATCCTCCAATCTCTTGAAGTACTTTTGTTCCTCTTTTTTTATTGAATTTTTCAACTCTTTCCTAATATTTTTATACTTTTCATTGAATTGATTGGACAAAAATCTCAATTTGAAACATCGATTTTTTTCCTTTAGTAATAATTTGATTTCTTTTGAAAACCAGGAAGGGTATTTGCTCATTTTACTAGTATTAGTACAGTACGTTGGAACACATTTCGCAACAATTGCCCCCCATGTACTGTAAAATTTGTGTAAAGCTGTTTCTACATTATTATCATTCAAAACCTCGTACCAATCTGTATTTCTGACATTCGTACTTAAAGCAAAGAAATCTGCATTTTTGTAATTATATTTCACCTCGTTACACTTTTGTGTAGATTGCTTAATATTAAAACTTTTTGAAACATTGATATTTATATTCAAGGAAGGGTGATAGTTATCCTCATGTATAGAGTTTCAAATTGATTACTTCCTTCCTTTCTTTGGAAGATTCTCTCATCCCTTTTTTTTATCAGATGGAGTTGTAGAAAGCCAAAAACTTTCTTTCCCATTCGATTATAATTGTGTGAATTATTCCTTTTTAAATTACGGCCCTGGAAATCGGTTGACTGAGTTGAATAAAAACACAATAGAAACTTTCACGTCTCCCTATTCACCGTAGAGTTTTTCGAGAGTTTTTTTTTCATTTTAGGTACCTATTCATATTTTTTCCATTGCTCTGAGCATTTTCTACAATGAACTTCGAATAAGAAAACCTAATAAGAAATCGACATAGCATAAATAGCGTTAGCTTCGCGATAGTTTCTACTTTAATCTTCCCCTTGAAGATGATCACTTGGTGATCGAAACACGTGTCGAAGTGTTAAAAATAGCGATATGGTGTTGGGAAAAAACTCCAGTAATATTCAGTCGTATATTGTTTAGGAAAATGGCCATTGATATTTTCCGATCCCGGAGAGGGAGTCTGAAAATCAGCTACTAAGCCCAAGGCAGCAGACGCGCAAATGTGGGTTATAAATAAGGCGGCAGGCGCGAGAGTTGATAAAAAAAATACTTTTTTCAAATGAAGAAATACATGTAAAGTGAGTTCGAATTATATACAGCGTCATCTGCCGCGAAAAGATCAATCAATAATGTCGATAATTCTATCAAATACAGATCCCGATCTTCAGAGTTACAAGCAAACAAACACACAAACATACATACATACATACAGGTGAATCTAATAAAAGCGTGTTAAAAAAATATAGTCCAAACTGTGTACTGCAAAGAGGTAACCGACTCCGACGAAAGCAAAAACAATATTTTTGCCTGGGAAAGAGATGACGACTGTTTTTTAGGAAGGTCATGGAGTTATTTCAATAGATTATTTTCAAAAAAAATGTTACAGGAGCATATTATGAATTATTACTTGAAAAGCTGAAGGCAGAACTTGCAGAAAAATGGCCATATTTGCAGAAAAGGATGGTCCTGTTTCAACAAGACAACGCACCGTCTCCCTCCTCAGCGGTTGCCATGGCAAAAATCCATGATTTACTGTTTGAACTGCTTGACCATCCGCCTCACTCACCAGATCTAGTCCCAAGCGACTGTTTCTGTTTCCTCATCTTAATATTGCGCTCGAAGAACAGAGATTTTCGTCAAATGAAGAGGCAATCACCTTCGTGAACAATTATTTTGGAGAGAAAAACGCTGAGTGTATGTTGAAAAAAAAAACTGAGGAAATGTCTTGTTTTCTCGTACATACGTGTAGTGGTCTTTTCAGACCACTACACGTATGTACACGTATGTGCTGGTAGAATGTCGAATTCAACATACACATCTGCTAACAATACTTTGCCAGTTTGTTTTTGATAAAAAGGGACTAATGATTATGGCGCGGTGTTCATGATAATGGTAAAGTGAAAAATAGCATCTTCTGAGTTGAATAGTTTTCGAAATATGTATAAGAAACAAACTACGAAAGCGTTGAAGGGCCACACAAAATATTTTTTTCGATTTGTATAATTCTGACTTTCATCTCAGAATTCTGACTTGTAAGTCAGAATTCTGACTTGTATCTCAGAATTCTGACTTGCAAGTCAAAATTCTGACTTGTATCTCAGAATTCTGACTTGCAAGTCAGAATTCTGACTTGTATTTCAGAATTCTGACTTGTATCTCAGAATTCTGACTTGTAAGTGACTTGTGTGTGCCAGTCTTCACTTACCTACACAGTAGTTTAATGGAGTGAGATCGTCAGAACACAACTACTCCCCTGGCTAATACTACGAAAGGCGTGGGATTGTATCCGATAGGTGTCAGTGCAGGATTCTTCGCAGAAGAAATGCCTGCATATGTTTTTGGCGATACCGCAATTGTATCTCCAGTTATATCGAAAGAAGCGATTCAAACAATGAGAAAAATTTCATAATCTTCATATTTTGATAAATGCAAAAAACTGCCTTATAATACTGAATGTATCATTATTATTCCCTGAGATACAAGTCAGAATTCTGACTTGCAAGTCAGAATTCTGAGATGGAAGTCAGAATTATACAAATCGAAAAAAATATTTTTGTGTGGCCCTTCGACGCTTTCGTAACAAACCGATGCAATATAAAAGCAGAAAACATTTTGGAACCACTGGAAAGGATGTATTAACACATAAACACTAATATCCGGGCCCTCCTAATGTCCATTGTAAAGACCACTTTGCAAACTTCTCAGTGGCTATGTTCTCATCGGGGCTTATTGTGTCTGTTCGTTCAAAAAAGTAATAAGTGACCAGAAGAACTTGAAGACATGACGAAAGCACCAAAAAAGCTTCCTGGGAGGGCTCTCAGCATACAAGATGACTTGCTCACCGTTCAAGCCCAATATTTCCGCAAATTGGATGAGAAGAAGTTGAGCAATAGTGAACGATTTCTCAAATTCATATGGGACCCGAAGACGAAAACATGTTTTGGGAGGACCGCAACAAGTTGGTGTGAGTGTGAACCATTTAATATCAGTAACTAAGAATATCAATAATATTTTTCGTAACAATTATAACAATTAACGTTACCAGTTTAGACATGTTTAGCTGTCGATAAAGAACAGTTGGTCCTGAAACATAATTTTATACAGTGCATTTCTTTAATGCCCCCCCCAATTTCATTTTTTGAACGGGTCAACTCGAAAAATTGAAATTTGGGATGATGAAATTAATGCACGAATACCTACTTTATTTTGAAGTGAAACTGACAGATGAAACTTTCATGATGGCGACTGCGCTCCATCTGAGAAAAAAAAATTAAATGTAAAGTGGGGTCTTGTGACAAATAATTTTGAGGCCCCTGACAAGTACTTCACAGCTTCATAATATGAACTCAATATCTTTAACCAATAAAAAATGGCGAAACTTTCAATAATTGCCTACATAATATGAGGTAATGAGCTTGAGGTCAGTTCAGAAGATGCTCGAAATGATTGCCTTGAACTTTTTGACATATGAACAGCCTATCCGATATTTCACGCCGAACATTTTCGAACACAGTAACGTCAATATCTCAATACAAATGTTAATTATTCTCTGCCGTATATCCAATATTGAAGCAGGTTTAGTTTTGTACATCTTTTGCTTCAAGTAGCCCCATAAAAAAAGTCCAAAGGTGTCAAATCTGGCGAATGGGCTGGCCATACTGTAGGACATCGACGACCAATCGAACGACCGGGAAAAGTAGTATCCAAATAGTTTCTTACTTGTCTGGAGTAATGTGGTGGTGCTCCATCTTGTTGGAATACAATATCCATATCGAATTCATTAGGATTCGCTTCGACGATTTCAGTGAGAGGGTCAACAGTAGTTTCCAGCATATTCAAATACAGTTCCCCTGTTAGATTTTGATAAATAAATAGAGGTCCTGTGAACATTGTTGTTTAAAAAAATGTACATTCGTCACTAAAGCAAATATTGTGGAGGTAGGTAGGATGCCTTGCAATGGTTTCCGTCATGATTTCGTAGAATTCTGTTCTTCGATCAGGGTCATCTTCAGTTAATTGGTGCACCATTTTAATTTTGTATAGATAATACCTATTCCTCTTCAAAAGTTTCCACACAGTAGATGGAGACACCTCACAAACATTTGCGACGGAATAAGTAGACTGTTCAGGATTTACTACCATCTCACCAATGATTTGCACGTGCTGTTCTTCCGGAATGGACGGATGACCTGAGGGCTTTTTGTTATGTACTTTACCGGTAGTTGTGGATTTGGATACAAGTTTCCTCGAATATTTTCTTTAGATAGGACGATTCGGAAAACGTTCATTGAAAATCCTTTCGGTCTCGTGAAAGTTACGCGTCGCACCGTGAATAAAAATCGCTTCAATTTTTTCTTCCAATGTACGAGAGTTGACCATTTTAGACATTGTTGACGTGGTACCTTTCTACTGGTAAAACCGAAAACTAAATGAGAATATTCATTGTCGTACTGATATTTTTTGTCGTTTTTATGAACAAAAAATAATCTGTATCTGTAGAGTAGGGAGGGTGAGTGTAAACCCACGCACTTAGGCCACATGTGACCTATTGTACATCCTCCCAAGGAGTTGTCCTTCTAGGTCATCGTCCATCCTGTCCTTTCCAGGAAGGTGGACAGGTCGCTGGGAGACATCTCCTTTATATCGGCAGGTGTAGGCCAAGACGATAACTCCGGGCACTCGCACAGGACATGCCTGACAGTCTCATCTTCCTGTTCACACATCCTGCATAGAGGTGTGTCCACTAGCCCCATATTATGTAGGTGTTTCCTTAGCTGACAGTGGCCAGTCAGAAATTCTACTGTAAGGCGTATATTTTTCCTGGTCATCGCCAGATATTTCTTCGGCGCCAGCTTCCCACGGTCGCCCAAGGTGATCCTGGCAAGATTACATCCTTTGATTCCATCCCATCTCTTTAAGGATTGAGCATGGGTGTAACATTTGACTAGTTCCGCAATTGTCGAAGTCATCAGGCAGTGGGTGCCACTGGGTCCTAAAATTTTTAATCCAGCCGCTTCCTTGGCTAACGAGTCGGCAATGCGATTACCTTTACTCCTGTCGTGCCCTTTAACCTACCTCAGGATTTGGCTAAATCTTGGTGGCACTCTAATATTAGCGCTGAGGTAACACACTGTCTGTTCAAGGCTAATAGTGCTTGTCTGCTATCAGTGCAGATTGTTATGTTTTTGCCAGAAATTCTTTTCTTGGTTATTTCTTTTGTGGCGATTGAGATACCAGCCAGTTCTGTTTGGACCACGCTGGTATTTTTCCCCTTCCCCATTAATCCTTAGGCTGAGTGATCTGGAGTACACTCCACATCCTGAGCCTTATTTGGTTTTGGAGCAATTGTATATATGCGTATTGTATTTGTAGCATATGACTCAGTGTTCTGTTTTATTTGTATTTTGTAGGGTTTATTAAACACAAACCTGGGTTCAATTGCAACACTGGTTGCCTGCAGCAGAGGTTGCGAAGTAAGCGCTTCTTACTTCAGTCTCAGTCTCGATTGACCCATTACTACTTCGAGGTTTACACCAGCCGTGCACAATCGTAACATGGCCATTAAGGCAAACTCCTTAACGTACAGGTCCAGAGGGGTCAGACCAGTAATTAATTACATTGCCACGGTTGGTGTCGTTCTCATGGCTCCTGTGATGTTTAAACAAGCCAGTCGCTGTATTTGATATAATTTTTGAATGGCCGTTGCTTGTAGAACTTTCGGTCCCCATACAATGGCTCCATACGTTAACATAGGTCTCATTATTGCAGTGTAGATCCAGGCGACTACACGGGGTGAAAAACCCCATGCGCGTCCCACTGTCCTCCGACATTGCTCATAAGCCACGTATGCTCTTTTTGCTCTACTCTGTAGATGAGAGTTCCATGTTAGCTTTTTGTCGAGGATAATACCAAGGTATTTCACCTCTTCAGAGAAGTTCAATTTGCTTTTGAAGATTTAGGGAGGTTTTAAACCGGTTAAACTTCTTTTCCTGGTGAAAAAGACCATCTCAGTCTTCTTGGGATTGATCGACAGTGAGTGTTCCTTACACTATGTTTCTATCAATTTGAGCCCATCCTGCGCTCTATCGTACAGTGTGTTTACAAATTTGCCGGTCTGCAAGATAACTATGTCATCTGCGTATGCAATTGTGTAGAATCCATTTTTGTTAAGATGATAAATTAGGGTATCCAGAACTATGTTCCAGAGAAGGGGTGACAAGACCCCTTCCTGTGGACATCCCCTCATGACCAGTCCTTTCACTGTGATGTCTTATACATTAATACTTATTGCTCTACTAGAGAGCATCTGGAGTATCCATTCTCCTACTACCAGGGGTACATTTCTGAGTGTAGTTGCTGGGTAATTGTTGGAAAGGTTGTTTTATCAAACGCTACCTCGATATCTATGAATATACCCAGGGTGGATTCTTTATTGTCCATTGATCTCTCGATTCTGCCAACCACATGGTGAAGGGCCGAATCAGTAGATCTTCCCGGAGTATATGCATGCCGATTTGGATGAAGTGGGTTGTGAACAAGTACTTCATCTCTTATGTACCGCTCACATAGCTCCTCCATGGTTTTTAAGAAAAACGATGTGAGACTAATTGGTCGGAATGCTTTTGGTAGGGTGTTGTCCATCCTACCTGGTTTGGGTATAAATACTACTCTAACTTCTCTCCACTTACTGGGAATATACCTCAGAGCTAGAGAGGCTCTGAATATTCCAACCAGGTATGGCATAAGAGTGTCCAGTCCCTACTGAAGTAGGGCTGGTCTTATACCGTCAGGCCCTGGTGACTTGAAGGGGGAAAAGCCCGATATAGCCCATCTTATTTTGTCCTCATCAATTACTGTACTAGCATATTGCCAGTCATATTGTGAGGGTGTTATTGGTACATCCGTCCAGTTCGCCGTTCCATGAAAGACAGAACCTGGGAAGTGAGTTTCCATAAGAATCTCAGCACTCTCCTGGAGGTTGGCGGCTTTGTCGCCATTTTCCCTCGTCAGGATGCCGATAGTCTTATGGTGGTCATTTGAGAGTGCCTTCTGTAGCCTAGAAGCTAGTGGAAAGTCTTCGACTGCCTTACAATAGGCTCTCCAGGCTTCTCTTTGCTTTCGTCTGCAGACTTCTTTGAACTCTCTGAGGTTGGCTTGATATATAACCCAGTCCTCTTCGAGTCTTGTATGTTTTGCCTTGTTAAAGGTCGTTCTCGCTGTCTTCCTGAGGTGTTCCAATTCAGGGCATCACCATGTGTTGGTTGTGCCATGCGTTTGAACCATCCTCATTGGACAGGATTCCTTATAGGCAGTGTCTATTTTGTTGTGGATAGATACTGTGTACCTTTCCAGTTCTTCATTGTTGCCAGGAGTCAGGACCTCTGTTTCCCGCAGAGCTCCTCTTAAGAGTCCATTGTAGAGAGCTACATCCGTCCTCTTCGGGTCCAAGACGAGCTAAATCCAACAAAAGTGTTTCGTGGAAGAAGCACAGCGAAGCAAATGGTCGCCTGTTTCTTTGGCCGATTGGGTCGTGTGGCCACTGTCCCGCTTGAGCAACGCAAAAAGGTTAATTCTGATAGGTAAACGACCATTGTCGGAAGTCTACGAGGAAATCCATAAAACTGTTGCGAAACGTGATTTCCACAGCGCCACTTCGTTGTAGAACCCACAATACATTTCTATGTGCTCTAGGCAGGGCTACGATTAGCAGCTCGAGAAGGGTTTTTCAAAGCGAGTTTTTTTAGTTCCACATAAAAACGGCAACGGCTATTTCGATCGTGGTTACTGCAAGGCCATTTAAAAGTCAGAAAAGATCGACACATTGATGAAACCGTTTTCGTGCTTTTGGTTGAATAAAACTCATAATATTATCCTTTTGATTTTTGGTTGGTGCCTGCACTATTTTAGGTAGGTAAGGATATAAAATTCAAGTGTAAATCTAAACGTGCACTATTTTAGTTTTGTCAAGTCATCTGAGAAAAAAGTCTACCACATTTCTGCTTTTCACTACAAAGAGCCAGGTTTGATCCACTACAACCCTGAGATACCATACTATCCATTACAAAACTAACCACCGAAGACGAATCATGAAAATGTGAGCTCTCATATATCTCGTCAAACAAGTGAATTTTTGAGCAGTTGAAACACCGAATTGATGACTCATCCTTCGTACAGTCCTGATTTGGCACCCAATGAATTCTTCTTTTTCCCGAATATCAAAGGTAAAGTTCGTGGTCAACGATTTACATACACTGAAGAAGCAGTTGAAGCGTTCAAAAACCATGTTTTGAAGTTGTCTCAAGAGTAATGGGAAAACTTTTTACGTGTTAATTTACTTTTTTTTATGATTTCCGTTAAATTAACTAGAAAAAAAAATATACAACTTCGATGTTTATTTATTTATTGTTATGACATTTTTGAAATAGTGCTTCCATGAGATCCGTTAAATTCTAAGTTTCTGTACCCTGAAAATAATACGCTCTGTATTTTCAATTGCATCTAGTTATCATTCAATCACTTACCATCAATCAGTTCTTGTTTGTAATTGCCTTGTAGTAATTGGTGCTTCGAGTGTTCTCTGAGATTCCTGTGGAATACAAATACGAGATATAAATAACCTAACATTCTCATATTTAGTTCTTCAAAATATACATATACATCACTGTTGAGTTATATTGGCAATCTATGTCACTTCTGTTAAGTTCATATCATCTTGTGCTCACATCTTGGATGGATTTGCCTTATACGTATTAGGAGGTGAATATAAGAGTTTCTTATTCTTGAGAAAAGAAAGAAATATCCACTTCAGTGTTTTGGGATTTGAATTATTCTATCTTCCTAATCAAGCCGTAATCGTTAGACCTCACTTCAGGCCGTCCACTATATACAGGTACATCTTCCACTAGCTTGTCAACTATCCATTGAGAGGTATCTTAATAGGCACCTCTCCCAAATAAAACTGGAACTTGGCACATAATTGTTCGTATAACCTTACTTTGTTTCAGGCCTTTTCATTTTTGGCCCTATCGCTTTATCTCTTCATTGTACGTTTAGCTTACGATTTAGCTGACGATTAGCTTATTGTTACCTTTGTTACGGTACCACAAGAAGTCTCTGATAACCAGAAAATCATTGATTACAACTATAATACTTACCACATAATCTCAAGATCATTTATGAACACACCAGATCTCTACAAAGTTTCGAACGAAGAGAATATCCATTGGAGAAAGATATACGCTGGCAACACCTTGATCAGGCGAGCTCTTTCCATTATTTCTATTGCTTTACTTATATTATTATTACACCTTTTGTTGCTTGTCAATTATCCTGTTTATTGGGTACATTTAAATGCTGCTTTTTGGCTGTGAAGCCTTATCTACCAGTAATTCTGGAAGAAAGAATACAACTAACTAAATATCACAACTCTAAAATTATATTTACTTACCACTTACTAGTTTATATATATGTAAACTCTGATGTATATATACATAGGGGTATCAAATGATCATATCCTTCTCCCCATGCTGATTGAATGATTCAATGTTAAGTCTATATGTAGTTAAGTCTATTTGCAACTTGCACAACGAATAAATCCACTTCCTATCACACGAGAGTATTTCTTCCACTCTCCGAAAGTAGCTAACCACATTATTTTAATTAGTAAAAACCCCATTATAGCCCCCAAACGTTGCTCCTATCATTTAGAGGCGTTTGCAGGTTATAAACTGCTTTGAAAAATAACGAATATAAAAGTGCATTGATCATTTGGGGGAACATTTCAAAGAAACTGAAGCCATTTTCATTAAAAAACGTTTGTTATTATGAATATAACCAAACCGTTATTTTAACACCTCTCAGGTAGAGGTGTTAAAATAACGGGTGGGTGTTGTTCATTACTACACGAAAGGTTCCAAACAGTGCATTATTATATTTGTTATTCTCGTATATAGAAATCATTTGAAAACATCCAGACAGCTTTTTTGTTGGAGATTTTTGGATCAGTAACTTAATTCGACTCACTCAATTAACAGCTTTCCAACTACTCTTTCATTCTTTATACTGATAAAAACATTTTCATATGCAATTCTCTACATAACGAGTGGTCCAACGAAAAGTATGCACCTTGCTTTTCTCCTTTTTTTGTAACTCAACGCAAAAATGCTCGGACAGGTCAATTTTGCTTTTGAGGGGGACATATTTTAGATGTATTTTTCTACCTGTGCCTTCAACCCCCTAGCGAGGGTGAGTAACAACCCTAAAATTTTAAATGGAAAGTGGGGTCGAGTGATATATCATTTGAAAAATGAGAGTACATTTTTTTTGAATGGAGCTGTGAATAGGCATAATTGCCGTTACTGGAATGACAGTTACCCACACTTATTCCGAGAGGTCCATACCCAGTACCCTCAAAAAATCAATGTCTGGTGTGGCATATTAGGTAGTCATATCTTAGGGCCACTTTCAATTCCTGGGAATTTAACTGGTGAGGCTTGAAGATACAATTGATCTTCTCATAACAGAAATAATTGAAAATGACGAAAATCATAATGATGATCGGCTTCATTTCCAGCAAGATGGAGCACCTCCTCATCATGTTGCTCCGGTAAGAGAGTTTTTAGATGACCGGTTTCCTTGACGGTGGATTGGAAGGAGAGGCCCCATCGAATGGCCTGCCAGGTCACCTGATTTATCGCCTTTAGACTTTTTCTTCTGGGGACACTTGAAAAATAAATGTTTTGCTACGCAGCCCGAGTCCATAGAAGATCTTCGCCAACGAATTACAGCAGAGTGCAGAAGTATAACACCTGATATGCTACAGAATGTTAGGAATAGATTTGAACAAAATCTGTTTTATTGTATGTAAGCAAATGGGTCACATTTTCAGCACTTGCTGAAGTAGGATTCTACTAAGTCAATTACACATTTCAAAGTACTGGGTTGTAGTTGTTTCTCTTCATAATACCTACATGTTTGAGAGAAATACAACAAATTAGGTATCATTGGAAAGAGAATTTTGTGCCCTTTCAAATGATATATCACTCGACCCCACTTTCCATTTAAAATTTTAGGCTTGTTACTCACCCTCGCTAGGGGGTTGAAGGCACAGGTAGAAAAATACATCTAAAATGTGTCCCCCTCAAAAGCAAAATTGACCTGTCCGAGCATTTTTGCGTAAAGTTACACAAAATTGCATACTATTTTGAACTCAAAATTGAAAATTATTAGTGTCTGCAAAAAATTTATGCCCTCATGTATTTGCGAGAATTCACCTTTCCCAAGAAAATAATTAGAATGGGTCCAAGACTGAACAAGAAAATGTTTAACGTAACAAAATGAAAATTTGTATTTCGATTACTGGAATCAAAATTGAATTATTTTCGGCACCATCGTCATAGAGTTATCAAGTTGTAATATCGTTGAGCTTCTAATATGCTCTCCCATAAAAATATTCAAACAAAACTTTAATGAAGGATGAGATGATTAGAAGTCATCAAGTCATAATATATATGGAAACAAACTATTTTTGTTATGTTAAGAATCATTTTTATGACTATTTTGAAATCCCAAAAAGTTTGTGATAAATAATTAACAATTATCAATGGTAGTGACACAAGGGATTTAATTCAAACCCATATTCTATATCAGTTGAGATATAAACTAATTTCATTGATTCATTGGACAACAAGCTTCTAAAATACAGGGTCTTTCACGACGTGCGTTCGTTAGGAATATATGGAGAACGATTCGAAATGAAAACTTGAAATTTTGTGGTAGTGGGTTTTACAAAATGGCCTTCTCAACTAAAATATTTTCAACTTCCGGTCTCTTTCCGTTATACCGGAAGTTGAGGGCAAGTTCCTCATTTCAAATGGAACACCCTGTAGTTTATTACATTTTTGAATTTCTCAGCACATTTTAGCCTCACCTTGTATAACAATGCCTATACCCAAATCTGTTAGTTTTCGAAACATTATTTTTTTCTGAAAAATTTGACACTTACAGCACCACTCCAAAAAAATCATAACTCATAGACAGTAACAGTTGAAAATATGAAATTTCACAGAATCACACCTTAAGCATCAAGTCATGAACAGGTCTATCGAATTTTCGAAAATTATTTACAGGGTGGTCGAAATTTCCACCTAAAACAAACATCGAGAAAACTGATGAAACACGAGTTTTTCAAATGGAAATCATGCACTATTCTATTATTTTTGGATACTACGAAAAAAAATATATCAAATTCATGAAAAATGTCCCATACTTTAGGTATGACCCCTGTCAAGATATATCCGATTTTGGGAAATATTTGAAATGTAAATCATTCGAAGCAATACCAAACCAAAAAAGCTTTGAAAACAAATGAAGTTACAACAAATATGTCAAAATTTGATGCGACATAATTGACGTGTATTTCGTAGTTTTCTATTCGTGTGCAAAATGTCTCGTTTGGGGTATTCTAATGAAGATTTCCTGAATTTAATAATCACCCAGATAGCACAAATACGTCTTATGGACGTTTGTAAAACGTCCCGCTTGGACATTCAGGACATCCTCAAAACGTCCATTTTACGGACGTGGACATCTTATGGAAGTCTTCGTGACGTCCATTGTTAATAATGAGGATGTCTTTAGGACGTCCATAATAGGATATTACAGTTCTTCAAATGGACATTTACAGGATGACTTTAGGACGTCCATTTGATAACATTTCATGGACATAATCAGAAGCTCAAAAAGATATTTACAGGATGTTCTATTTGTTTCTGTCATGCGTTTCTGTAGGCTAAAAATTATTTATTTTTTATTTGAAAATAATAACATGAAATAAATGTTTTCTCCATTAGTGTCCAATTAGTCTCTGTACAATAGGGGCCCTGCATTTGTTAATAATATCGAATCGTAACTTCACTGAGGCCGACGCTGTCCATAGGTGACGACACACACTGCGATACAAACAAAACAAACGACTCTGACCACAGCGTGTCTCAAATACCTTATAGCACAGTATAGAAGCTGTCTACTTATATCCGGTCAATGTAGACATCGAAAGGTACATAAATTTACAACAAGCTGCAAACGCGTGTAATTGTTCAAAACATAGTTAAAAATAATATTTTGAAATTCCGGATGATTGCGATGCCTGGAAGAGAATTTATTCGAGGTCAAAGGTCAAAAATCTCAAAAAAATTGGGTTTTCGCGATTTTCAAGAAAACGGTGAGTTTTATCATAAAATAACCTCAGATAAAAGTTGTAGATCATGAAATTCTCTATAAAAAATGTATCGACACATTTTTTTCTTAGAGCCACCGTTTCTGAGATACGACGAGTCAAAAAGTTGTAATCGTCATTATATGCAGACGTTTCCACGCCACCTATGAGGTAATGTACTTAGGGCATTTTTTTTATCGTGGTTCCCCCAGTAGGCCTATTCCACATGTCTGTTGTGATTCTGTCAAATTGAAAACTTGCATAATAAAATATATATGAAAGGGTTGGAAACTATAAAAGCGATTGAAATTAAAAAAATTTAAAAATTCATTCATCTGAGTCATAACCTTCAAATACTTCTTCTTGTCGTTCTTCTTCTTGGTCTTTTTCTTCTTCTTATTGATCTTCTTCTCGATCTTCTTCTTCTTCTTGATGTTCATCCTGGGTGTAGGTAAACTGCGTCAAGAGTTTGTTTGAAGGTGGTTGACAATGTTTCGTGGTGTATTTCATCAGTTCGAACTTCCATTGTCTAATATAATTTAAATTGATTTGATAACCTTGAAAAAATCAAAAAGCTTAACCGAAAATAACAATTTTATTACAATAAACTTATCCTTCAACATTGAAATGAACCGAGATTTGTTGTGAGTATTTGCAAGAAATTTCTGTTGACTGGTAGGAACTGTCATAAGTTCATCAAATAGAATATCGGAAGATGAAGATGTTGCTAAAATTCGACGACGTGGCATACTTATGCATATAATGACGATTACAACTTTTACAACTTTTTGACTCGCCGTATCTCAGAAACGGTGGCTCTAAGAAAAAAAAGTATTGATACATTTTTTGTAGAGAATTTTATGATCCACAATTTTTATCTGAAGTTATTTTATGATAAAACTCACCGTTTTCCTGAAAATTGCGAAGAACCAATTTTTTTCGAGATTTTTGCTATGTTTTGAACAATTACACGCATTTGCAGCTTGTTGTAAATTTATGTACCTTCACTCTTATTTTTTAGTCTAATTTGACCGGACTATATGTACGGTGCTTATAGTCGTTGGTCGTTAAAATTTACGGAGAATGAATATTACGCGAGGTACGGCAACACGGTCAAGTGAAAGAGTCATTGTGCCTCGCCTACCTGGCTAGTCGTTAGTAGTTTACGTTTTAGTGGAGTTATGTTATGATTTGTGAGTTCATTCTTTTGGGAATTTGTGAAAATAAACAACTTATCGACAATGTCCAGTGAATATACGTTCAGTAAGGATGCAAATAAAAGAAGGATTTTTAGCCGGAAAGACAAAACTTTTCTGGGAAGGACAAAAGAGAGTTGGGGTATGTTGATTCATTTGAATTTGAATATAGGAGTAGTTTCACTAATGCAGATTGATGAAATAACAGTCGAAATGATTTCTTTTATTCGATAGATGAAGCAGGAGTGAGAAAATTTTGTTGACAATTAGGAATTCTTTATTGATGGAGGCAAATTGGATTTTAATTTACCGTATGATTTGGCCAATTTTTCAATCCTACAGAGAAGGTATTAGGGTCTCATCGGTTATTTAAATTTTTATTCAAAGGTTTAGATTCAATTTTTCTACGACTACAGGAAAACTGTTCTTTCTGGCGAAGAATATCATCAGAAAATCCTAAACTAGTGTAATAGGTACCTACTTACTTGAAGACTTTTAACCTAATACTTGTAATGAAACCATACAATCACAAACTGTAATTTTTTTATCAATATATGTGAAGTTGTAGCATTTTTTCTATTTAATCAAAAGGAGCAAATGCAGACGGCAGCTCTTCGTCGGTTGGCACTATGGGTTCGTTTACAAACAAAAGTATATAATTATACAGTAATTGACTGGTCAAAAAATAGGAGGGGCGCCACTGCAACTTTTAAATTGTCTATGTCAAAGAGTACTTAAGTTGAGCAACCGAGTAATGACTAAATAAGTGTTATACCCAAAACTATAAAAGACTTTACCATATGATGTTATCAAATTGATGAGTGTTAATCAATAAATAAATAAAACATAGTAAAACATACAAACAATTTGGGTTCAGGGAAGATAGGTCAACACAAGATGCAATCTCTTTTCTGACAAGCAAAATTTATAAATCACTAGATACAAACAAAAAATCGTTATGCATTTTCTTGGATGTTGCAAAGGCATTTGACACAGTGTCTCATAATAGGATGTTGGAAACTTTACAGGATTTAGGTTTCAGGGGCAGTGTTTATAATTTGATGGTAAGCTATTTAGCTGGAAGAAAGCAAAAAGTCAAAATAAATGATAAATTAAGTGAAGAAAATTTAATAACATATGGTGTGCCGCAAGGTACGGTTCTAGGGCCTACTCTGTTCACCATTTATATTAATCATTTACTTACCTTGAATACTGAAGGTTCCATTATTAGTTTTGCAGATGACACGGCTGTTTTTTATCAGAGTGAGTCATGGGCTGACCTACAACNTTGTAATTCTAATAATAATATTCAATATTAGATACTTCGAGAGGTTAATTGAATAAGTAGAAGATGTTTTAGGAAATTAATTTCCCAGCGCATAGTACTATGAGGTGGTTTACATATATTCTTTGAAAAACATATACTTTAACCTGAGTGTATCTAAATTGAATGTACATTAATAATTGAAAAATTTTAATGGTGGGATTTTATCCTGTATAAAAATATATAAGTAAAACCTGTTCCTCTGGCAAGAGCATTTTGAAAACTGAGTACGGAATCCCAGGCCAACCAGGACTGGAGTGACGAGTGACGAGTGGAGCGATACTGCGATAGCTTTATTCCCTCTGAGTGCAATCAAATGTTCATCGGACTGAACCATGGAGTGTACACTTCGGGCAAGTGAGCCCTATTGGAACCATAATACCAAAAATATCCTTGAAATGTAGACGAGGGGTTAAACCAAAACTTGGGAGATAACCAACTAGAACAGAAACCGTGACAATTCCCTGGGTGAAAATCCTTCGTGTACAACAACCTTATGAATGATTTTTTTTATTAGAAGCTGTCCTATATTGTCGCTAGCAAGAGAACAATGAAAAGAAAAGTAGGAAAACTCATCTTCCGTGAAGGGTTTTATCTTGTAGCAAAAAAGGCGTTGGCGTGGTACAAAGTATTCAAACAACAAATTGTCGTAAATGTTCAATATAGGCCTCTATCAAAAGCCAGGACGTAGTGGTTGATAATAAGATGGGTAGAACGAAATATCCACTTGGGATCATTTAACAAATTCAGGATTCGTCAGCCGAACAAAACCAGAAACACCTGTAGGGCAGATACCTGTTGTTTTCGCGAAATCTACCATCTTAACTGATCAGAAAACAACTCATTTTCTTCTTCTTTTCGGAAGATAGGGTACTAGTGGATTCGTTTTCCGATGGCATTTTAGGTTAGCTTCCCAAATTTCTGCTACCGCAGTTGTCGGTTGATTGGTCAAACCACCAACACTGACATAAGAACTTGGCAAGTTGACTTGGGTGTCACACCAATAGGTGGTTCCACTTATGTTTCGCTTGCGTTTACGCAGCTATTTTTATCAAGTACTTACGAGCAGCTGATGAACTCGGTATAGTTTTCGACTCTGAACGAGGTGACCACAACTCTGTCACCGAGTTGGAACCCGTTCAGCAAAAAGCTCAGATAAAAACCGCAGAGATCACCTTATTTCTGCAGAGACACAAGGATAAGCCACTGCATGGGGTCTTCTTCAATAACATTGCAGACCTTGGCTTATCAAAGCGCCTGACTTTTGCTTTCCTTAGGTCGAGTGGGCTGAAGTCGGGAACTGAGGGGTTCATCATGACTTGCCAGGATGGTGTCTTCAACACCTTCGTCTACCGCAGTCGCGTGATGGGTATAGAGGTTCCTGACACAATGTGCAGGGCCTGCCATGGGGCGCCTGAGACCCTAATGAACTTGCTATCAGCATGTCCAGCATATGCGGTCTCGGCCTATATTCATCGACATAATGCGGCCCTAAGATTTCTATAATACCGGCTACGACACTCTTACGGTATTGACGAGACACCGGTGTTGCTCTACGCTCCGGAGGATTTTGAATCCGTTGTGAGGAACGAGAAGTGCTGAATTAATTGGAACTATTCGTTACCCACGTTTTCGTTTTGTATCGTGTTTATTTCGCAAAAGCTAAATCTTTGATCTTACTCATGATCTTCAACACGTCAGTCAACTAGGGTGCTTCATGTTTGCTTATTTTCATCGTTATTATTATTTCTGTGCAAGGGTTCATCTTTCTAATTTATATAATTGATTATTGGTGTTTGGTGAAAAAACGTATCTAAACTCATAAATATTTTGTACTTGAATGTGCAATGAAGAATGGTGATCGTATTTCTTAATGATAGGAGGAATATTGGTAGTTACAATACAAGCTAGATTGGAAAGTACAAGATCTAAAACAAGATCCAAACAATTTTTTATTGTTTGAATGATAGATCCTTCGACTCCATATATGAACGTTGAAGATATATCACATATAACCCCCAGAAGTTGCACGTGAGTACTGGTATTTTTGTGAATTTCATTCTTGGTCCTTAAAATTGATGGTGATATGTACCTGGATATAATAGTCTGGTTCACATGTACTCGATTTAGCTCTTTTTGGTGACATTTTTCAGCCCTGTCCAAAAATCACGACCAAGGTGTCATTCGATTCGTATTTTTGCCTAGAAAGTTTAAGGAAAGGTCCGAAAACGCGCCGACAAAAATTACAAAAGTTATAAACAATAAAGTGAAAAAAAAATGGGGCTTCAGTTTTTTCTTAAAATCTCGGAAAATTTTCAAAATTTTGGAAATTTGAAAAAAGATTTCAAAAGATCAATGAATTTGCGTAAAAAAAGGCCGAACTCCCTTTCAGTATGTTATTCAACGCGATAAAGCTACTGCGATAGCGAAACATATTGTGATATTATTGGAAATGAAGTTTGTGAAGATCAAATCGTTTCCGATGTAGTTTGTAAAATTACTATGGATCTTCATAAAGTAACGCCCGAGCAATCAGAAAATTTCAGAATTATTTCCGCCTGATGACCCAAAAGAACTTTAACCTTTGACTCTTAATTAGTTGCACTGTCTTCTGAGTGGTCATTAACAAATTGAATAAACCGAAGCAGTTAATGACCACAATAGCCAAGGTCTGGGTTAATTTCTATCAATTTCAAATCTGGAGTTACATTTTCAGAGATTTCACGTATGACGAAGCACAACTTCATGTGAAATGTACTAGCCATCGTTAGATATTTAGATTTATTGTGTAGAAAGATTTCAATATTAGGTAGCATAATTTGTAAAAAAATATGAAAAACATTTATGAATGGTCAACAGAAGAGGTCAGAACGAGATTTTTTTATAATAAAAGTGTTTATTCCGTAGATTCATACTTGTTAATATTCATAATACAGATATTAGGTATTCCAACATCCAATTTCAGTTATATAATTAATATGAAAAAAAAATTGATAAATTTGAATATTCAATACTAATAATAATAATAATAAAAGCTTCGACAGCCTGAACTCAATGAGCTGTGCAACCTAGTAACCCCGGATGACGTTCGAAGAACCCTTGTGTGTTCCAAGACGGAGAGCAGCCGATTCCGGATTGGTTTATCGCGAGGGGCGGACCGTTCTATTCCCCAAAAACGGAAATTTGTCCGTTCCTAAGAATTACAGACCGATAACATGCTTGAATTCGTGTTATAAGTTGTTTACAAGCATCTTATTGACACGAATACTCAACGCAGTTGATCGAGTGTTCGAACATATATATGAGTAGAGAGGGTCGAAGAGAGGAGTCGCTGGATGTACAGAGACATTTGATACAATATCGCATGAGCTCATCTTGCATTTGCTCAGATGCCTTGCCGTACCCAACAAAATAGTGAGATACCTTGAACAACTGATACCACTCTGGCGAACTCGCTTCACCATAACATCTGGTCAAGCCAGAGTCCAGAGTCACTTTCAGAAGGAGTGTATTTCAGGGCGATTCCCTCAGTTCCTTTCTCTTCTGCATGTCACTATTGCTATTATCCGTTGCGCTCAGAAATACTGTGGCACCCCTGGAAACCAGAGGCACAAGGTCACCCATATGGATGAACTTAAACTTTATGCCTCTGGAGAGAAGGATCTCCATAAGTCCTTGAGGTTGGTGGAAGAGTACACGCATGCTATCGGTATGAAATTCGAGATAGACAAATGTGCAATGGTCTACCTCAAAAGGGGACGATGCGGGGACTACGTAGAGCATGTGCAGCTCGTAGATGAAAGCATCCTACACCATTTGGATGCCGGAGAGAAGTATACTTACCTCGGGGTGGAACAACGACACTTACAAGAGGTAACAACAGTGAAGAACTCTCTCCGCGGCAAGTATCAGCACAAACATCGACAGATCTGGTCATCGGAACTGTCGGGAAAGAACAAAGTTGCTGCAATGATTATGCTTGCCATTCCAATCTTACTCTACTCGTTTGGAGTAGTGAAGTGGACTCGGGAGGAGCTGTATCAATTCGACGTGAAAACCCGAAAAATGATGCATCTCTATAGGAGTTTGCATCCCAAATCGCCCGTTCCACGGTTGTACTTCCCCCGACAACAGGGAGGTCGTGGACTTTTGAGTTTGGAGTGTCTACATGACAGAATGGTACTGGATACAGCCTGTAAAGTCGTTAGGAGCTCGGATCCTTTTCTCTGCATGGTCTGTGACCATGAGAGAGCAGGAATTGGAGCATTTCTCCTTAGGGCAGCTGCAATAACTGCCATTGTTTAATGTGAAAACAGACAGCTGAATATCAATTGAAAAAAAATTTTCATCAACAATTTTTAGATATTTCATTTTGCAATAGCTATAAAAAATCATAATGAACAAATTAATAAATTTTTATGAACTTTCACCGCAGGATCGTATGAAGTATATATATCAAAAGGGCTCCACGAAGTTTAAAATTTATAGGCCAATTATTTATACATCCCAATATTTATGCCAACGGAGATTGGAAAAATATTTGTTGATTAACAATTGAATAACTTTTTGAGAAATGGTGATTAAGCTTTTTTTTCTACGGGACACGATTCATTCAAATGTTAAGAAGATACTAGATTTTTTTAAATTTTTAAAATGACATTTTATGTTATAAAAATATTATTTCTTTTGATAAACTCTCTTTCAACGTCAAATCAATGGGACTTTTTCATCGGAAATTTCCTTCTCTTTAACGGTCTTTTTTCAAATTTGCTCAAATATTGATATTTTTTGAGTTATTAACGAAAATCTAAATACCATTTTTTTAAAATCTTATTTTGTCAATAACAATTGCAATTTTTTACCTGCACCAAAATCCTTCAAAAAAATTTTTCTAGAGGTGATTCCGAATCGAATGAGCTATCGCTCATACTTTTACGACCTTTATTTCAATTTTTCATGTTCTTGAACTTGTTGATTAGACTATCATACAGCTTCAAGAGGTTTTCGTTGCGGAGTATTATGGCGTTCCGTAGACGTACTGTTGATTAGATAAACAGCGGTAGAAACAACTCCATCCTGTCAAATAGCATTCTCATAATCGTTCATAAGATGTTTCTATTCATTCACAATCCCGCTTCATTGTGTTGAATGTAAGACTGTCACATATTGTTCAGTTCTTTACAGTCCTTGAAGATTTTCGGTTAGAGAATTGAAGCGAATTTGCACCCCTTTTTCATCGTCCAGACGTAGGATTTTGTTATTGTACAGAACTTACCCTGGTATGCTTATTCAAATTCAACTAATTTATTCAAGTAACAATTATACTCGATTCACTGCCACTGCACCCGAAATAATCTGCGCTCTCATTCAAAACTGTCTCCTATTGGTCGATTCTATAGTATACAGGGTGGCCACTTTTTCAATGTGAATTATGAGTAACTCAGGTTTACTATATAGGGCGTCCCAACGAAAACTTGACCTCCCTTGTTGGTTAGAAACGGACATGTAATCGAAAATTTCAAAGAACACGTCAATTTTTATTTCTACGGGGACTAATTCTGATATGAAAATCTTACCCGAAACTTCACCT
Source organism: Leptinotarsa decemlineata (assembly GCF_000500325.1). Taxonomy (NCBI): domain Eukaryota; kingdom Metazoa; phylum Arthropoda; class Insecta; order Coleoptera; family Chrysomelidae; genus Leptinotarsa; species Leptinotarsa decemlineata. The sequence goes on from NW_019289900.1 coordinate 162,797, forward strand.
CCCTGCGGTCAGTAACTATCCTCCTTATTTTTTTCAGTGGCATGGGAGGTCGAGTGATACATCATTTGGAAGGTCTCTGTTCCTCTATTACTTTTTCTACTCTTTCGAAATTGGTTCATTTGTTATTGTGCGTTAAAAAATACAAATGATATAGCGAAAGTACATAAACGGCGTTATCAGTGGACTGTAATTTTAATTGTAATCAATTTCGATACGAGAGCATCAAAGTTACCTGATAGTTGGAGTTTTCCTTTTGGATAAGCTGCTCTGAGTTTTCTCAGAAGCTCCTTGGAATGTTTTCCAGCTAACTTAACTGTTGATGCATATACTCGTTGACACAACGGGATACAAAGGGATAAATAGCGGTATATCGAGGGGATAGCGAACGAACTGATTATATCGTTTTCAAAACGGTTGCGATTCAACTTCAAAATCATTAACAACACTAAATCTTCTTTCTGGTAAGTCATAAAAGAAACTCATGAACAAAAACTTTGAATGATCGGTCTCGCGATAAAGACATCGAACTGAAAATTGAGATGTTGCCGGTTTTTCGAACAGTTATTGAGAAATTTAATGTTGAACGTTTTATTTATTAAAAAAACAGAAAAATCGCTGTCGTTCATTTCAATGAGGAAATCAATACTATCAGTGGAGACAAAATCAACGAATAAATTGTCAAAATGACCTCCACTTGTTCCATACAATAATACAGTCTTTTTTCGAAAGCGTTATTCAAGATGTTCGGAGTCAGCTATCGGCATCCCCGAATAATTATCTGTCGCAGGTATTTGAGATTTGTAGGCTTTTTTTTAATACCTTGGGAGCTGCCTGACTTGTCCATTTGATCCAAGTCTCCAGGAAACACTGCAGCCTCTTGGGCTTATTGCGTTTGTTCTCCCATCTTCTCATGACACCCATTCCATCAGTCTCGTTCCCTGTACTAGTTTGTACAGGTTCCGTGTTGGATGTTCGTCACATTCTTCTGGACGTAATTTCATACGTCTATATATTGCCTGCCTCCTGTGATTCAGTGCCTCACATTCGCATAAGATGTGTAGAGCTGTTTCTATCCCTTCATTGCATAATCTGCAGCTGAGGTCTCCATTGTACAGCCCCATTTTATTCAGGTATTCTCTGAGCGGGCAATGACCGGTTAGAAACCCTGTAATTATTCTGAGCCGATCCCTACTATATTGAAGTAGTTCTTTGGTTCTTTTCTCGGACGGTTCTCTAATGAAGGTTCTACTGTGTTTGTTGCCAGGTACTTTTGTCCAGTACTATGTGTGCTTCTTATTGGTTCATGTCCTAATCTGGTTTCGTACCAATGATTTTGGTACCCCCAGAACTGGTTCAGGACCTATATATGAAGTTGATGATCCGCGTCTAGCGCATTCATCAGCTTTATCATTACCTGTGATTCCTGAATGCCCTGGCACCCAGTACAAAGTTAATTTGTTCCTGTTTGCAAGTTCATTCAGTTCTTCATGGCATTCCCAGACCAGTTTTGATGTCACCTTCGGGTTTATCAGAAAACCTAGTGCCACCTTTGGTCTTCGATCCATCTGTATACCACGTGTTTTTTCCAAACATGTTTTCTGGATGACTAATGGTCTCTTCCACTCTTCACGGCTTATGATTTTGGTAGTTCCAAAGTTCTTGCATGGCTTTCAATGAAATTTACTGTCAACTTTCAGAATCATACATCAGCGGACGTAATCAATACGTATATTATCGCGGCTTTCCTTCAGATGTGTATTTAGCAACCAGCGGAGTCCCGCAAGGATGCAATATTGGTCCCTTATTGTTTTTACTATTTATTAATGATCTGTGCAACTCAATAACTTGCAATAAATCAATATTTGCTGATGATTTGAAACTGTATACTGTTACGATATTTTTCTGTTCAATTAATTCCTTGCATCGATTCAACTTCAATTGAATATATTTCCTGTATCACGAACACCCTATAAAAGTAGTCAGTTATTCATAATTTTTTTATCTATGCGACAAAAACTCTTGGGCTCGGTACTGATTGGAAACGACGTAAATGAGATAGCGATTTCTGGAGAAAATCATGAAGATATCTGCCTAGTAAATGTGTTATAACTATCGTTGATTGATTTTCGCAAAAGTGCGGATTTACATTTCAAAGACTGGGTTATTTGAAAGTGAATTCAACCCTTGTTTGAAACGAGTTTGAATTAAGATAATACATTGATTTCGTCAACGTCTCCTGTTGTGCTAGGGATCTCGACACAAGGAAGTAAGCGTTCGATATTTTTCAGAAACATAAACTTTGAAAATACCTTGAACTGTTCATAATTTCAGACGTTTCATTTCTCACGGACCACGTTCCATATTTATGAGTTTCCTACACTCGTGTATCCAGAAGGAAGTTTTAGTCTGTTTTACTTCCCGAAGTATTGTGACTACTTAAAGTTTGGTATTGCTACACCTTTTTACCAGGTGATTATATGCAACGGACTTGGATAATAGAATCGACGAGGATAGGTACCTCGTAGAGGATTTTCTTTTTCTTTAAAAAAATCGTTATGGAAGCAATAAACATAAGAATTGAAAGATCATGTTTTTGTGAAGTGAATTAATTAAGGACAAACCGATGCCTATATTTTATGTTATACTAGGAACCGTATTCATAGTTAAGAATAATTGAATGATTGATGTGTTGCCTGTTCACATTCAATTCTTCCCACCTAAGTTCTTGCAAGAATCGGCTCATTACATCGTTGAGTAGTACATTAAGACTCAGTGACCTTGGAGTTTTTCTTTATCGTGATTTATCATATCCATATATTAGGTCACTCCCTGGGTATTAGTTTAGGATTGAATATTGTAGTTATCTCTTGTATAGTTTAGTGATTTTTGTAAAAAAAGCCGGCCAAATCACTTGGCGCCCATTTTGATTAGAAATCTTTTATTTTATTGGTAATAACATCTTTGATCCACGGCCCTGTTGAATGTTTCGAGTTGGTAACTAAACCAACCGTACTTAAAACAAAACAAAAAGTAACTACGTTATATCTGGAAATTAATAAACCTACGGGTAAACGTAATAATACATATATAAACAGTTTAGTTGATTGTAACATTATGCAAAAGGAGAATAATTTTTTACCAGTTTGGAATCTCAAAGAATCGCCTCCTTTTGAATATATCTAAATGTAAGATTGTTACCTTCAGTAGAAAACTTACACTAGAATTTCGTTACCACATCGACAACATTATTTTGGAAAGAGTTGAGAATATTAAGGATCTAGGAATCTATTTTGATCATCAACTAACTTTCAACTACCATATTGATCATATTATAAATTCAACTTACCGCGCATACGGTTTTATAATAAGGAACTGCAAAAATGTTCATAATATGCTAACCTTGACGTCTCTGTATTTCAGTCTGGTGAGGCTAAAACTAGAATATGGGTCCATTATATGAAAGTTTTTAAAATTTCTTACTTTTAGAATGACCGGAACTCCAACTATAATTACCCTGATCTGCTATGCAGATTTGACTTTGTAGCCTTAGAAAAAAGAAGAAATCAGGCATCTGTTTTATTTCTATATAAGCTATCTATCGAATGGAAAATTGGATTGTCCTGTACTATTATCAGAAATTGATATCTTTGTTCCAAGAATATCTACTAGGCACATCAATACTTTTTTATGCAAAAAGGCACAAACTAACTTAATGTTGAAAACACCAATCAATCTGATGTGTCGTAATGCGAGCAAGCTCTCTACTAACATCGATATTTTTTGTTGCGGTATTTGTGAAATTAAAAATAAGTCTCGTGCGTACCTATAAGTCATTTATGTTTTTTATATCAAATAGTATTGATCTTATATCAAATACTATTGATTCTTCAAGTATGTTAGTTCTGCTCTGTAAATGGGAAACTGTTGGGCAATAAACGCTATTTTTTTTTTCACCGTAGTGTGCGCTGGTCAGGCAAGTGGCGTTGTTCCACCCCGAGGTAAGTATAGATCTCTTGGGCATTCAAATGATCTAGGATGCTTCCATCTACGAGCTGCACATCCTCTCCGTAGTCCCCGCATCGTCCTCTTTTGAGATGGACCATTGCACATTTGTCTATCCTGAATTTCATACCGATAGCATGCGTGTACTCTTCCACCACCCTCAAGGACTGATGGAGATGCTTCTCTCCAGAGGCATAAAGTTCAAGATCATCCATATAAAACAGATGGGTGACCTTGTGCCCCCGGTTTCCAGGGGTGCCACAGTTATACCCTCGAGTGTTTCTGAGCGCAATGGATAATGGCAATAGTGAGATGCAGAATAGAAGGGGGCTGAGGGAATCACCCTGAAATACACCCCTTCTGAAAGTGACCCACCCTGTTTGGACTCTTGCTTGACCAGATGTTATGGTGAAGCGAGTTCGCCAAAGTGGTATCAGTTGTTCAATGCACTATGTTATCGGGTACCGCAAGGCATCTGAGCAAATGCAAGATGAGCTCATGCGAAATTGTATCAAATGCCTTACAGTAATCGATCCAGGCCATAGCGAGGTTACGCTTATATATTGTATCGAGTCCTGCGTTACACATCTATCGATGAGCAGGTTCTCTTCACATCCAGCGACTCCTCCCTTCGACCCTCTCTGCTCATATATCCATTCGAACACTCGGTCAACTGCGGTGAGTATTCGTGTGTATTAATATTATTATTATTATTATAGTCCCTCTAGAAATTAAAATCAACGTGTTCTTTGAAATTTTCGATTACACGTCCGTTTCTGACATACAGGGGGGGTTGCGAAATGTCTATTGACATTCGTGGCTGTATATAAATAAATGTATAGTGTTTATTTTACGTAGCGGGGTTCAGCAAAGCACTTTTTTTCCACCCAACCACGTTTGAAAAATAAAACATTTTGAAAAGGAGTGTGGTACTTACGTACGCACGTAAGAAGTTATACTTCGTTTTTTTGAAATCATTTCTAGGTTCCAAAATACTTAAATAAATGTTGTGAATACAGTTCCGGTTCTCATGCAAACATACGTTGTCTTTACTTTTACTGTGATAGTAACTTTTTTTGAAAAACTAAAATAATGACTTGTTGACTTTAGGGATTTCTTCTCCGATCGCGACAGATGATGGTTGTGCCGATAACGACTGTCCTCAAAGATGCCACGTGAAATTGAGAGGACTGGCGGTCTCCTACGCCGGTAATCAGGCAGGATGTCGACGGGTCCGACGAGGTCGTCAGTGCGATAATAGATGTGTTATTTTTTGTGAAAGTCATATTGAGAGGATTGGTGTACCAGCCAATGATCTATGATCCCAATCATATTCCTGTTGCCAAATAACTTGGGGGTTGCTTGGCTGTGGCTACCACATACTTAGATATGATAACACTTTGAAGCTAATGTGACATCTGAATGAAGGTTTGAATGTATAAAGTAAATTAGTGATAATTGGACAGCGTTTATCAACGCTTATTGAAGCTCTTCGATAGCGAAACACGTGTCGCGGTCTTAGTGAAACCCTTTATAGTGAAAATCCTCCAATAAACTGTATTAATGAGTTTTAGTCTAGAATTTATATATTCCAGTCAACATGAAATATTGGGAATTGATGAGAGACTTCATGAACAGCAAGAAGGTGATTTTTGTAGAAAACATACTTCTACAATTACTGCCAAACCACGTGCATTTGTTGAATCATGTCTATCTCTTTGCTTCGCGCTTGATTTTGTATTGGAACTGAAATAGTTTTTCATTTTCAGCCAAAATTGGATTGTTCTACCTCATATTCTATGGAATGCTAGCGGCACTAGTGGCGATCTGCATGTGTGTCTTTTTCCAGACACTAGACCCACGCATTCCCAAGTGGCAGTTAGACAGATCCCTGATAGGAACTAACCCCGGCTTGGGATTCAGGCCAATGCCCACAAATAATGAAGAAAGTACGCTGATCTGGTTCCAAGGATCGAACGTTACTAGCTACAGTTACTGGGTCAATAATATTCTGGAATTCTTGGATAGTAAGATTTTTTAAATTCATTCATTTTCCAATTATGATAGTGAAATGTCCTGAATTAGACAAATAGGTATAAGGCTTGATAGTTCGTACTGAAAAAATGAATCTTTTTTTTTTCATTTGAAAATAGGAAATCCCAATATAAATACAGGTCCAAAAAGGTAAAAATAGTATATAAAGAATATTGAAATAGTATAAAAATTCTTCTAACAATGAAATTCGTTCAAATAATATACAGGGTGTTTGGTAGCTGGGTGCAAACCTCTAAGGGGGTGATACACTAGATCATGTAGAACATATTCATACAGACATTTTTATTTTCTAGCGCGTTTTTGATTTTTAAGGGAACTTTTACGATTTTTAGTACAAAAACCCAGAATTGGCCAATTAAATGCTAATAACTTCGAATCTTAACAGAAATGTCCGGTTTTTTTAATTTATTTTAGTAGTCTTATGTGTCCCCAATCGTACTAAAAACAGCCCAATGTGCTGGGCATCCATCTTGCTGAAATGTGATCGGCCTGTCCGTGTCCAATATTGGCACTTCGGCATCATAGAGTAACATTGGCAAGTCGTTTATCATGAATTCGAGGTAATTTTGTCCATTCAAATTGTCAGGCAAAATGTGTGGGCCAACCAATGTGCGTCCGATGACCTCAGCCCACACTTTTATTGAAAATTGTCTTTGGAAAGAAATCTGAAACAAAGATGCAATAAAATTAGTCAATTTAGGTAATTAAACACGTGTTAAACATGAGTAATAAAATAATAATGATAAAAATCATTTATTTACCTGTTTTTTCCAATTTGGATTGCTGTCCTTATCAGCCCATTCATGAAGGTTGTGGAAATTAGTAATTCCTTCCCTGGAGAACTTCGATTCGTCAGTTCAGAGGATGGATTTTAAAAACTACGCGTCGTCAATATCTGCGTTTATCAAAAAACGGCGGAACCGTATCCGTCTCGCCGGAACCGTATCCGTCTCGCCGGATCCGTTTCCTCCAAGCCTTGCACACCCGTGCCGTGAAACGGATATTTCTTTTCGTTGTGCGTCGTACTCCACACTTTCCATATCGAAAGGTTCAAATCTCTCGCTACAACTCTGATGCTGGTGGTAGGATTCGCTTCGAAGGCTGCGAGAATTTGCTCCTCGACATTGACATTATGTCTTCCTGGATTTACTGCAGGTTCAGCATGGTGAATACCAGATTCAGACAGCCTACGATATGTGTTAGAAAACACACGGACGTTAGGCACCCTGCAATAAAATAACTCATTTTTAACGTCTTTTGAAGGTGAAAATGGAGAAATTCAACTACCGCTACAATTAGAAATTAATTTACCTGCGGTTCGGGTAACGTTCTTGGTACAAACCTCGTGCCAGAGATGCGTTACCATCAGCTCTGCCATACATGAAAATGATATCGGCTTGTTTATAACTCGTAAACTCAGCCATGGCAGCACACACAACAAAAAGTTCGATAGTCCAAAATAAACAACACCTGCAGGAGCGAAAGGCTACAACTGAACACGGTGAATTACAAAAATGGGGAACACAAAACCAACGTCTACTCGCAACTCGAAAGGGCAAAGCAGTGACTAGAGAACTTGTTTGGCCAACAAATAATGGGGCTAAGCAGCAAATGAAAGAGTACTCTTTAAAGTTTGTCCAAGCTTTCGGAAATTTAATAAATTGTTTCCATCATCAGGGATGAACTTTTTGAGGATGTTTCATCCTCGAAATTTCAACATGTGACATTATTTTCCCTTCAAAATAATTTTAAACTGTAACGTTTTTCACAAATATTTTGTCTAATATTAGACATCCTTTAACCAGTTTTATAAATGTATTGTATCAATGTTCATCCATCACGTTGTGTCCAATATTTTACATAACCATCGTATAAAACATCCTCAAAAAGTTGTAAATCTAACCATTCATAATTATATATTAATATTACTTACACCCTCAAATTGTAGCATCCCTGATGATGGAAACAATTTTTTGTTCAAGTTATTATTATTTTTACTTATGTGAATCATTTCCAGAAATATCCTTTTGACTTTATTATTTTCAACTGCTGAAATTTTTGTATTTTCATAATCCATAACATGATCAGAAGAGATAACACGTTCAGCCAGTCCACAAGAACATTTGTTGAGTCTGCAGTCAACATATCAAGATATTCTATATTCTAAAATTAAACACCCCCCAGCAATAAAGAAAAATCTAATATTATATATAGTATTCCATGTTCTTCTTGTGATTTAATTTACATTGGTGAGACTATTCGTAATTTTACTGGAAGAATCAGGTAAAAGGTTAATATTGATACAGTAAATATAAAAAAATGTATAAGAATACTGTATAAAATAATTGTAGAACGTTTGTGAAAAATGTTTGTCAAAAGATTGAATTCAAATTGACTTAATAGTTGTCAAAATTGATATAACTTTGTTTGACAATTTTGAAAAAAGAAATACATCATTGGGAATTTTCCATCATGTATGTCTTTTTTCAATTTGTTAAGTCTCTGACATTTTGTTATAAATCAAACATAACTATATATTTCCATGAACATCAACTATTTGTTTTTTAAAATTGTTAAACAAAGTTATATCAAAGTTATATCAATTCAAATTCAATCTTTTGACAAAATTTTTTCTACAAACTTTCTATAATTATTTTATACAGTGTTCTTATGTATATTTTTTTATATTGAAAAAAAGCGGAAGCTTGGCAAATATTGTAAATAAAAACCGTTATTTCGCATACGCCAAATTAAAATTAAAATTTGACATTCTTCAACGTGAAAATGCCAACTCTACTTTTAACCCCCTTCCAATGACAGGTAAAACTCCCAATTTTCAAATGGGAAATATAGGTTTGTGGTATATCGTTTGAAAGGTCTCTTTATTCTCTATTAAAAAATGTCAAGTTCATTGCAACAATTAAGATAAAATGAATTAAAATCACGTGGTTACCGAAATTCGATAAAATACACTCAAAAACTAAAATGTACTGCAAAATGTGATTAAATGTAGAATACGAAAAATAACTATGGATGCTAACGAAGTAGATGTTCAAAATGTTCACCGCGAACGTCTTGGCAACATCCTAATCTCAAATAAAACTGTCTTCTAACATTATTTAACATATCAGGCGTGACCGACCTAATCGCAAGCGTTATTCGTTCTTTCAAGTCATTCAAATCTGAAGGTTTAGTTTTGTACACATTGCTCTTTACATATCACCATAAAAAGAAATCTAATGATGAAAGATCAGGTGATCGCGCTGGTCATTCAATCGATCCTCGCCTCCCGATACACCGATTGGGAAATGTTGTATCGAGGTATTGCCGGACATTCACTTGGTAATGTGGTGGTGCTCTACCCTGCTGAAACTATTTCGTATTCACTCGAACTTCAGGGTTTCCTGGATCAGGATAAGAATCTGCTAAATTTGGAATGACATCTCTGCATATAAACTGGGATATCATATTGGTGAATATGACTATAAAATTATATTGGACATTTCCAACTAGAATACTCTGGCTCATAGAAGATCAGAATCATATCTTACACTAATGTATGGCTAACATTGAATGTGGTGGATGCCTGTCTACTCAAAGTATGTGGGTTTTCCCCAAACTCGAGCTGGTTTTTTTATCTGCCCCACATGACCAAGTTCGCGACACTGCTTCTCTGTTTTGCTTATTGTTCCTTGAGATATGGGCGGAAATTTCTCATGGAATAGGCGAGCTACTTCCTGTTGTGTTCGGGTTTTATCTCCGTAATCAATCATTTGTAAAACTGTTATTTTATGCATTTCCGTTAATCTAACCATGTTTCAGATTTGAAGTTAACGAACTTTAAACTTTATTTTAAACACTGACAATTGATGTTGCAACATACAATACAAGTTGGCAAGGCGTTTTAAACTAACGTTGCCACGAAAATTATTAACAGTTTTTCCAAAAGATATCATATGAAAAGAACACTGCTATGGTTTTTACTTACTTTCTTATTATCAATACCTCAACATGAATTAAGTTTTGAGTATATTGCAATAAGTTTTGAGTGTATTTTATCGAATTTCGGTAACCACATAATTTTAATTTTTCTACACACGTACTCTAACAATACACTTATATGACCATAATCCGTTTCATAATGATATCCATTATGATACAGATTTTTCATAACGATACAGATTATCAACCAATAGAAACCCATAATTTTTCAATCAAGAATCCTGTTTCTTTGTTTGTCCTAGATTCTAACCTAAGTAACTAATTGCTTTATTTGTCAAAATCAGTTTTCATATTACCTACCTATATTATCAAAATGTCTGAAAACAGCGATATAGAAGGAATACCATCGACTCCAATATTTTTAAAAGATCAGATTAATTACAGTTGTTATATTCAATATAAATATAATTAGAATCTTTATAGTTTTCGTATATCCATGATAATACCATTAAGTTGGTGTTTTTTTAAAAAAATATGAGTTAATTACTGTAAATGTGTTCAATACAAGTATAATATTTATAGTTTTTCATTATTTATCGGGTTTAGAAAAAATAGCGTATGCAACTCTCATTTAATGGTTATTAATACACTCGCATATACCATACAAAACTCGCCTTCGGCTCGTTTCGTATCCCGGTTAATGCTCGTGTCTTAATAACCATCATTACATGATCGTTGCATAATATACTATTATTATACTTTCCATACTTCCCTTTACTTCCCATTTAAAAAATTGGAGGTTGTACCTGTCATTCGAAGGAGATTGATGGGAGGGCTAGCATTTTTACGTTGAAGTATGTCAAATTACAATTTGAATTTGACGTAATTCGGTATTTTGTTAAAATGTGTACCGTAACCGAAATAATGAATTTATTCCATTTGGCTTTCACACACTCAAAATCTATAACCTTACCGACATTTTCAATAACTTAGGGTGGTCCGAACATTCAAAAAATTGTGTATAAGAAGAGCTTTCAAAACTATACCTACACTTTAACAAGTGTTGGACAATTCGAAAGACGTTCTAAAAAGAAAAGTCTGAGATTTTCGAAATAAACTGCGAGGATTGTGATGAGAAATATGTTGGTCAAACCGAACGGATTATATTAGCTCGCTACAAAGAACATGTTTCGCATGTTCGGTTTCATAGACCGGAGAAATCTAGTGTCACTCAACAAGTCATAGAGAACGACCACATAATAAGTGACAAATGGTTAAAATTGTTGAGACTGGTACATGACAACAGGTTTGTGGATGCCTTCGACCGCTTGTGAATTTAAAAAGTGCGGAATGAGTTCTAAATAGCGACAAATGTCCTATTTAGAACAGCCCTTTGTTTGGTCTCATACGTAATATTTCTAAATAAAAAATAGATGAATATTGGGGAAAAATGTAGGGGATAGTTACCACATAGAGAAGATATATAACAAATTTGAGGTATTGAAAAAACAGGTAGGAACAATAACAGGTAGTTAGGTTTGTTTGAAGGTGATTGACAATGTTTCATGATGAATTTCACTAGTTCGGACTTCCATTGTCTATTATATAAAATGATTTGAAATCCCTGAAACAACTAAAAAAGAAGAATTAAAAATGAATAGCTGAAAATAAGAATTATATTTACCAAAATAAACCTGAAATGAAATAATAGTGAAATAAAATACAAGTAAAAATAGAACAGTTGAATAAATAAAAAAATAAAAATAAAGAAAAGAAAAAAGAAAATAAAAATAAAAAGTGGAGAGATTCCAAGTCACGTTAGTTCACGACTTTCGATCTACAATCGTCTTTGGGTGATGACTGGACTGATTCCTCCGAGAGATGACTATTTATAGGTCGTTCGAGTACTTCCACTTATCCCCGCTTGCCATTTTTCGCTTCACTGGTTACGAGGGAGATGACCGTTTGGCGGGAGTTGGCCATTTTTCGCTTGATGATGGGTTTCCATATGTTGCGTATTTCTACGCTTGCTTGGCTGAATACGTTGTTGGACAATATGTATGCGGATTCCTTGAATTTTCTCCTAAACTAATGTTCCTCTCTGTGTAAGATCTCAGCTTGGGACCACTCGATGTTGTGTTGATGGGTCCAAACATGGTCTGCTATTCCTGATTTGCTGGTTTCCCTCGCTGTGTGCGGCAATGCGAACATTCAATGGCCTCTTAGTTTCACCAATATAGGATTTTCCGCACTCACAGGGTATCCGGTAAATGCAATGGCCTGGTTTTCGTGAGGCTGCTACGGATAGGAGAAGGAACTAGACATCATCAAAAATGATCTTCAACGGAATGGCTACTCCAAAGCGATGGTAGAAAAGACTTTGGCTAGAAGACAGCAGGAGCCTCGCAAGGAAGAGAAGCCGTCACAACCAGTGCCTGCACTTCCCTACATCAGAGGATTATCGGAGAGGATAAGAAGATTTGGTTCCAAGTACAACATCAGAACCTGCTTCAGATCCGGTAACATCAACACAACATCGAGTGGTCTCAAGCTGAGATCTTGCACAGAGAGGAACATTGGGTCAGAAGAAAATTCAAGGAAGCCGCATACATGTTGTCCAACAACTTATTTAGCCAGGCCAGCGTAGAAATACGCAACATATGGAAACCATCATCAAGCGAAAAATGGCCAACTCCCGCTAAAACGGTCCCACGGAACCAGTGAAGCGGAAAATGGACAGCAGAGCTAAGTGAAAGTATTTGAACGACCTATAAATAGTCATCTCTCGGAGGAATCAGTCCAGTCATCATCCGAAGACGATTGTAGATACTAACAATCGAAACGTCGTGAACTAACGTGACTTGGAATCTCTCCACTTTTTATTTTTATTTTCTTTTTTCTTTTCTTTATTTTTATTTTTTCATTCATTCAATTGTTCTATTTTTACTTGTATTTTATTTCACTATTATTTCAATTCAGGTTTATTTTGGTTAATATAATTCTTATTTGCAGCTATTCATTTTCAATTCTTCTTTTTTAATTGTTTCAGGGATTTCAAATCATTTTATATAGTAGACAATGGAAGTCCGAACTAGTGAAATTCAGGTAGTTAGGTAATTATACTACTGTAGTAGTACTACCAGCTAGTAGTTAGGCTATTAGCGTATAAAAACACTAACATAGTAGTAAAAATCAGTAAATCAGTTAGCGAAATGCGCATCGGAAGAAAGTAATTTTGTTCTGGAGTATAAGGCTGTTTCAAATGTTTTATTCGTTTTGATCATCAGAAATTCTCGAGCGCGTCAGATTAAGGTAGGGTGAGTTAATTACCTGCTAAAAAGTGTATATTCCAGTAATCTGACAATTTGAGAGTGACGTAAAGAAAGGGGAGGGCAGCAAAGTTGTAAAAAAATAACGTCATTTCGACATTCTCGAATGTAGCAAATTTTTTTTTCAAAGGAAATAATTCAAGGATAACGAAAAATATATAATCTGACGATTTCCGCAAGCCGAAATAACAGAAATTCGTCGATAAACTTTAATGCGCGCAGCTGTTTGATACCTATATTTCCCTCTTCGAGTTTCTATTCCTCTTTCACATATTCTGTATCTATTACTATCTCACTCCGTCCCCACTCTGAATTCTGTTGCCATGACGTCATCACAGCTGATCACATAAACTCGTTCGTCATGAAGATGAAGATGGTGATTAATTAATCACCTACCACGATTTCCTTTGATGTCCTACCACGTAGTAATGGCTACATCCATCAATTCAATTAATCAATCTATTATAAAAAATTAAAATTTTTTGAGCATTCAAAAAAATGTATTTTCTCATAAAACTCTCATTTATTTGCATGCTATTTTCTGAGCTCTTCAATCAATTAAGTTGTATGATTTAAAAAAAAATAAAAAATAATTTTTTTTTGTCAGATTAGGCGAAGTCCTCTAGATAATCGTCAGATTATGAGACAGCACCTCTAGAACATAAAGATGAACGATATATATCTTATTCTGACGCGCTTGAGTATTTAAAATGGCGATTTTTTTGCACATAATAATAATGGCCGCGAGTTTGCGTTAGATCGAAATGATCAGATTATTGAATGAGAGCTTTTTTTTCGTTGCACCCAACAACCCCCTTAGAAAATCTGACGCGCTCGATTACATTTTTTTTCTTTTCACTTTTAACCCTTACGTACAATCATCCGCATCATGCTGCATCATGTTGCTGTTCTCAGCAACTTCACTTAGCGCCCAAGGAGCTAAATAATATGCATCCATATAGAAAATTGTAAATATCTCGATAACGATCACCCCCAGCGTTGTTGAGGAGGTGTACCTTTTTTACTTGGAAAAGGTGTGGGAATTAGGTTTTTTCTTGAAAAGTACCAAAAGTTCACTGTCAAGAAAGTTAGGACAATTTGAAATAAATAATGACAGCGTACGCAGTGCCCTCTAGATGGTACATTTATATTAATAAGGAATTATGATTTCCCACGTCAAAAAACCCCGGGTACCGAATTTCGTGCAAATTACTTATTTTTTGCAAGAGTTATTTTCAAAAAGCGAACAAAAAAGTTCAATTTCAACACCCCGTATCTCCGAAACGAAGTATTTTTGGACACAAGTTCATATAGACTTTTTTTCTTAAAATTGTCTCAGAAATACGTCACTTGAATATTTCAACGTATTTATGTTACACCCTTTATTGCTACAACTTTGAGTGTTGGGGGTTGCTCAGAGTCCTAGGAGGGAAACAGCATGTCGTGTTGGTCATAATGACATTACATCATCGCTGCACGACTAAGGGTAGACCTTGACGTCGTCATCTCGCAACAATATCTATCATATCTCAATATAACAAGTTTGAGAAACATAATCGATATATTTGAAAATTTCCAATATAAAACTTGTGTGAGATATTGCATGGCGAATCGCCTGTATTGCCGAGGTTCATTATTGATGTTCCACAGCTGTAGCTGTTGAGCAGGTGGTGGTAGAATAATCATAGATTCATATAAAAACCGTTAATTAGGGTTGAACTAGTATTTTTCTGCTTATGCTATTTTTGACTACGAAAATTCAATCTTTCGATTAATTTTTTGAATTTTTAATTTCAGAGTACTATGTTCCAAGTAAAATTGCCAAAGGTAACGGTCAGATCAAGACTTGTTCTCATTCCGACTACCCTGCGATGGGTGAAGTTTGTGAAGTAGACGTACGAGACTGGGGAGATTGTAACAGAGACCAGTTCTTCAACTACCATAAGAACTCTCCGTGTATATTCCTGAAGTTGAACAAAATTTATGGATGGACCCCCGAGTATTATGACAATGCAGACCAACTTCCTGCTGATATGCCTGAGAAGCTGAAGAAACACATTAGGAGCATCAACAATACTAAGGAGGTAAACTGGTACTTGTATGATAGTCTAATCAGGTTCAAAAACATGAAAAATAGAGGAAGAGGTCCTAAAAATATGAACGATAGCTCATTCGATACGCAATCACCTCTAGAAAAATGGTTTTGAAGGATTTTGGTGCAGGTTGAAAATTGCAATTGTTATTAACGAAATGAGATTTAAAAAAATGTTATTTAGTTTTTCGTTGATAACTCAAAAAATATTAATATTTGAGCAAATTTGAAAAAAGCCCGTTAAAGAGGAGGAAATTTTCGATAAAAAAGTCCCGACTCCCGAAACTCTATCTCCATTATTTATAATTTTAATTTGACGTTGAAAATGGGGTTCCGCGCGGCTGTTACGGCATGCGCGCTGCCGCTAAAGAGAGTTTATCAAAAGAAATAATTTTTTTGTAATTTTAAAAATTCAAAAAATCCAGTATCTTCTTAACACTTGAATGAATCGAGTACCGCAGAAAAAAAGATTTATCACCATTTTTCAAAAAGTTATTCAATTGTTAACTAACAAATTTTTTCCCAATCTCCGTTTGCATAAATAATGGGATAAATATTGATATACAATATACTTCATACGATCCTGCGATAAAAGTTCATAAAAATTTATTAATTCGTTAATTATGATTTTTTATAACTATTGCAAAATGAAATATCTAAAAATTGTTGATAAATTTTTTTTCAATTGATATTTGAATGTTTTCACATTAAACAATGGCAGTTATCAACATAGGATATGAATTTTTTACATAATTTGTTTATTAAATTGTTTTAAACAAATAGAGAAATTCAGTATTTTTGTTTTTTTTTCATATTTTGTTGTCTAGAGATAATTAAGATTTTTTTTGAATTCTTTCAAAATTCAATTTTAAATTGTTCATAACAAATTGTTAAACTAATAAACAATTGGATAATAAATAATTTTTTTCTGACAAACTATTTAAAAGTGCAAATTATGATTTTTAAAAGCAAACTTATATTTTTACTAATTATTTAAACAATCGAAACATGAAAGAATCTATTTCAAACAATTAAAAATTGAAATAAGAAAAATTGAAAAAAAATAATTATCTCTAGACAACAAAATATCAAAAAAAAATTTTCAAAAATATCGAATTCCTCTATTTGTTCAAAACAATTAAATAAACAAATTACGTGAAAAATTTAAATCCCATATTAATAACTGCCATTGTTTAATGTGAAAAAATTATCAACAATTCTTAGACATTTCATTTTGCAATAGTTATAAAATATCATAATCAACAAATTGATAAATTTTTATGAACTNATTGCTTAAGAATTGTTGTTAACAAATGTATCATGTCGAAGCATTTTTCTGGGCTTATTGACCGTGGCCTTTCGGTTTTCATTCCTTAAGTTCAGTCTACGACTGCGGTATACATTATCATAGGCGATGAGGCAACGAACGAAGTGCTCGTTGTTCTCACAGCAGATACTACATTGCTGATCTGGATCTCTGGTTATTCTGATGAACTTGGCTCCGTTTGTATCGGTTGAATCAAATGAGCTGATACGTGTGCACTTAAGTGCAGGTAGCTTAACTGCATCTATGTTGAATTCATTTCCATTTCTATCTGAATTCTTTCGGTGTTGCTGAATTTGCATTGCCAGATGCATTATCTATGAGATACTATTTTTTTCAATTCTTATTTTGTTGATAACAATTGCAATTTTTTACCTGCACCAAAATCCTTCGAAAACATTTTTCTAGAGGTGATTTCGAATCGAATGAGCTGTCGCTCATATTTCTAGGACCTTTATCTCTATTTTTCATGTTTTTGAACTTGTTGATTAGACTATGAGTATTAGTATTGGGAAATTAGTGATTTATGAGTCAATTCGAAATTGAATAACTGAAAATGGGTATTTTCTTGACTCGTTGGAACTAGACATACATCGAATATTTGGGAAGTGACAAAATGGTTAGGTTCTCTCGCGGCTGGGGTTTCAGTGTTACTATTTGTCGGGTTTGAAGGCCGTGAAGAAGCTAGCCACTTGCGCCAGCAAGCTTCTTTAAAGGCTCATACATTCTCAGGTAATATCCGATGACTGGATATTACAGCTGCGTACACGTATTTATGTTGACTCAGGTAGTCTGCTGTGATAATACCTGTGCCTGTTTTTTAAAGGACAATGCACAAGCACTATTGCACACAAAGTCATGTTGATGATCGCTCAAGATGTTGAACCCTTCCAAATATTTGAGGATTTGGTGGTTTACAGCTTCCTCCATGATTTTTGACATCACTCATGAGGTGAATCATCAGTAACAAGGTCCGACCTTGTGGCTTCGTCACGTGGATAACACCTTCGTCATCTGAAAACATGGAAGGGAAGTTCTGAACTTTTTCCTAGACCACTTGAATGCTCAACACCCCAGCATCAAGTTCATCACGGAGACTGAACAGGACCCGCTGATAGCAATTCTAGATGTACTAATCGAACGATGTGGTGCTAGACTAACCCACAAAGTATACAGAAAACCCATGCACAAGGATAGTACCTGCACGCACTATCGAACCATCATCCTAGTAAAAAATAAGGGCCATCTCGATTATTCTAACGGAACAGGCTTGAAGAAATGGAACATCTTCGAGTGACACTGAGATTGAATGAATACACTGTACATGAAATCAGCAAAGTCATGAAACTGAAGAGTTTTACGGTTCAAAACGGGGAGAAGGCTCAGATGGTTGCACGCGCGTATCTACCATATGTCACTAGGGTCACAGACAGAAATGGAAAACTCTTGGGGAAACACAACATTGAAACCCATCAAGAAAATCCAACAATTCCTCAGGTCGGCTAAAGACCCACTATCGACAGCAGCGGTTTATCGCATACCGTGTACTCGTGGGAATATATACAGTGACGCCATTAAAGTGCGCACCATATGGGAAACTTTTTTTTCGAAAAGTTTCAATGAAGTTTAACTTCGGCACTTGTTTGTGCTTTAAATTTAACTTAAAATGATGCGGCCAACTGCGAACCACTGACGTTCAATGTTTGTTGAATTCAACTTTTTTTTTGAAAAAAAATTGAAAAAGTGCATTTCTAGATCGAATT
>NW_019289900.1:181512-207108 GCF_000500325.1 Leptinotarsa decemlineata
ATAATAATAATAGTTCTATCGAAATTATTTGCATTTTTTTTAGTTGCCTCTGCTTTTTCGAAATCAAAGGTTTGTTCAAGAAAATAGCCAAGTAATTGAAACTTTGCACCAGTCATGTTAAAATTTTTATAGCAAATTTTTATTTTCTCTCTAGAAATGTCCGTATAAGTAAAAATGTATCAGAAATGTTGAACTCCATGATGAGTTTGTTATGTATACATGAATTGATGACAATTAACCGAACTTGTTTTTTAAAATAAAGGGGATATCTGTCAAAAATAAGCAAAACGTTAACTTCATTGCCGTAGACATAACTTTTTCAAGTAACTTTCTGTTAAATTCGATCTAGAAATGTCCTTTTTCAATTTTTTTTTTAAAAAAAGTTGAATTTGACAAACACTGAACGTCAGTGAGTCGCAGTTGGCCGCATCATTTTAAGTCAAGTTTAAAGCACAAACAAGTGCCGAAGTTAAACTTCATTGAAACTTTTCGAAAAAAATGTTTCCCATATGGTGCGCACTTTAATGGCGACACTGTATATATGGAAAACTAACTGTTTTGGTCGGTAATTCAAAAATGTATCGAAAATGTAGACATGTATTGTGTGGATTTCATTTTCTATTCAACGGTGTTTTAACATATCGTGGTAATGAGAAAATAATGTTGATATAGGTCTCTTTCCATCGAGTTATAAAAATGTATATATTTTCAAAATGATAGTTGAACATGCTGTCATTACAAAATAAGTTTTTGTCATTCGATTTTTTTTTCCAGATGCAGAATGTTTGGTTATCATGTGATGGTGAAAATCCAGCTGATGTTGAGTATTTGGGACCGATAAGTTACTACCCGAAAGGTATCCAAGGTTTCCCAGGATATTATTTCCCTTATATGAACTCTGAAGGATACTTGAGTCCTTTGGTAGCTGTAAAATTCGAGAGACCAGTTTGTGAGTTTCAGTTTGATATCGATTTCTAAATGTAAAAATGAAGTAAAACAATATCAGCCCTTTCATCATTAGAACTTTCTGTAAACGCCGTTTTCATTATACTACTATTAATGTCCACTTGCTCTAGCTATATAAACTTCATTCAGTTAGGAAATTATCCAATTTACATCTCATAACAACAACTTGCATTCTAAAAAAGACAGTAACATCCCCCCCTACGGAGACATTACTTATGATATAATCGAGAAGCTAGAACCTTGAATGTTCTATCGCCGAATCTCTGACGAGCAAAATAAGGAGTACACATGATCCCTTAACATATCTTCATGAGGTGGATATCAGGGAATGTTTTGAATTACTTCCTACGAATAGTTACGAAGTCATGAATACCATTAGAGGAATGAGAAACAAAAAGACCTCAGGAATGGATAACTGCACGCATCGATGATGCGGTTTCTTAAGTCCTCTATATCGCGAAAAGGAGTACGATAAACCAAATGCTGTAAATGGCCCCAAATAGAGAAATCGAGAGGATTGAGATCCGGGGATCGAGTGGGCCAGTTCTTTGGTCCTCCTCGACCTATCCACTGATTTGCATATGCTTCATTTAAATGTTGACGTGCTACTTGACTAAAATGGGCGAGAGCCCCATCATGCATGAAAAACATATCCCTTCTGACGCCCAAAGGAACTTCCTCCGGCAGTACTGGATGTACTTCTCTTAAAAATTGAACGTATGCCTCACTATTTAATCGAGGAGGTAGAAAATGAGGCCGAATTGAATCATCCCCAATAACTCCGAGCCACACGTTAAGAGAAAACTGTTCTTGATGGTTAGTTTCGACAATATCGTGAGAGTTTGCATCAGCCCATATGTGGTAATTATGAAAATCAATAAGCTTGTCCCGAGAAAAACTACATTCGTCTGTGAATTCTATCGTCTTCAGAAAGTCACAATTTCTTCTAATCATTTCTAACATCCAATTGCAAAATTCAAGACGGTTCGGAAAGTCTCGCGGTAACAGTGCCTGTACTCGTTGCAGATGGTGAAGGTATAAAAGTTGTTCCTTCAAAATTCGAAATACCGTCATATGATCAACATTCAGCTGGAAAGCAATCTGTTTAGTACTGGTAGTAGGTTGTTCTTCAATCAAATTAAGTACTGCTTCCTCAAGATGTGGTGTTCGTACTTCTCGATGGCGACCACAATCCTGCGTTCTTTTGTCGAATGAACCATATTCTCGTAATCGTTGATGAAGTCGAGCAAATATTCTATGTGACACAGTTACCGAATGTGTATATACGTGGCTAATGTGTCCATATATTACATAGAACGTGACTTTTACAATCGCGATATCTCAGGAACGGTGATACTTACAGAAAAATCATAAGGACCATGTTTGTAGAGAATTTTGATATCTACAACTTTGGTCTGAGTTTTTTTTTATTTGATGAAACTCACGGTTTTCGAGAAAGACTCAAAAAATCTGAAATTTTCACCTTTCACCCCGGACAACTTTTGAAGCGCTCATGGGACAGATTCAGACTTTCAAATTTTCATTTTCTATGGTAAAATGAAGATATTCACCAAAATTTAGCTCTGTCGCAATTTTCGTTAATTTAATATTGTATAATGACCGGACTATAAACGAACTGTTTCTAAAATGAATCGAGCATACAGTGATAATATTTTGTTTGCTACAAACAAAGGCCTACAAGGATCTCGCCGCCTGGCTCTACAGAGTAACCTAAATGACCTTTTCTGCGGAATAAAAATCGACTCGAGACGAGGTTTCATTAATTACCCCCCCAGAAAGGGATCCCATATCTTAGATGTGAATCTACTAATGAATAATATATAGTTTTAGCTGCGGTTAGTCCTAGTTCGTTAGAAGTTATTTTCATAGCATAACATCCAGATGAATGTTTTTTGTTAAGTGATAGTATGTAGTCCTCAAACTTCAACTTATTATCAATTTTCTTATTAGTCAATGGTTGAAGACTGGCAGTAAACAAATCTAAAGAAATGAACTTTTTAAACGTACAAGCCAGCCTCGAATATACCTACAGAAGTAGGTTGAACGGACTGACTGCTATTCTCTCTAATAAAAAGAGATTGCAGATGCGGCCGGAGACCCCAAAATGAGAATCGCTTTCTACTCGTATTCATCACTTATGTCTCTCTTGCGTTTGCAGTTATTTTTATCGAGTACTTTTTTTGTCTTCAATCGAGGACCCCCTGCCCGGTACTGACGATGCCCAATAGGCTGAAACAGCTGTTTACCGGTGGCTCTTACATTGAAATCAATATGTGAGTAGTCATAATAGTACTTAGCTATTTATACTGGTCACTGGTCACTTCGTTGTTTGGGGCCAATATTTATATTGTTGGACACCAAAACGACTATCCCGTCTCCCAAATACGAAGATCCATCCAACAACAAACACAAACTAAACCCCACGAGTTACTCGAGGAACAGACTAACCAGACAAAAGCTTTTCTCCCCTACATCCATGGAGTTACCGGAAAAGTGAGCCAAATTATGAAGAAACATAACGTTAAGATAGTATTCACTAACAATCAAATCTCCACTCTGTTAAGAACACCCAAGGACACGATACGCAAAGAAGCACAGGGCATATACGAAATACCATGTTCTGTCACAGAACTTACATCGGCCAGACCAATAGAAGAATTTCCAACAGAGCCTATAAACACCACCAGGAAATATACCACACAATGAGTTTCTAAAACACCAAGACCATTGCTACGGATAAAAATCTTCAGGCCAGGATAATTCGTGAAGCAACCGAAATTGAAAAATGTCCCAATTGCCTTAACAAGCAAGATGATTCGCAGAGCATGAATGTCATTGTTGTCACGCAAGATACCTGAGAATAACTCAGGTACCTACCCGGTCCAGCAGACCAGACACCTACCACAATACATATACCTGTCCAACAATATAAATATTGGCCCCGAAACAGCGAAGTGAAATATGTGAACTTGGAGCTGAACAAAGCAAGCATAGAGCAGTGATTTCTTTTGATACTTCAATCTGATTCATACTCGTCAAAGTTAATTTCAATAATCATGTCGTCTGCGATTTCTTCTTCGTTTTCTTCCTCATCCTCTTCTTACCGGATGTTCATTAATTGTTCAAATAATGATGTATCAGTTGTCTTTTCATCAGCATCACATGAATCATCCCCTGTTGTACTCAACTCAACATTTGAACAAGAGTGACCTTGGCAATTGGTACGTGCAGGTGAACACTATAACCCTACTTTTCTACAGCTGCATTTGACACCACAACCTTTCTTGCAATTGCAAAAAATTATGTTAAGGAGTTTCTCAGGAGCAGGGGGGAACAGAGTTTTGATTGGTTCCAGAGTATTATTTATTAATTTCCAACCCCAGTCTTCAGGGTTAAGTTGATTTCCTTGCCATGTCTGAACTTGATAATATACCCGATACAAGACAAGATGGTTGTACTTGCTTCTTGTTTCGGGTATTTTCAACAAAGTTACTTATCAATGTACTTATCAATGCAATCTACTTTTTTTGGAGCTCTGAATATAATATACAGGGTGTAACTGAAAAAGTGTAAAACATTCAAGGAGGTGATTCCTCATCGAAAAAAGATAGGATCTTTCATATAAATAAACTTTATTGGAGCATCCCTTGTTAAGATACAGCCCCTTAAAGGGGGTACATAAAATTTCTATAACAATTTTTTTCACAAGCACTGAAGAAGTTACAATATTGAAATTGACCTGACGTTTTGTACTACCAAAAAGACACTTAGCCAGTAATTTATTTGGTTTACCTTGTAAGGGGTGGAAAACGCAACCCCTAAAATTTATTTCCAATGTAACTTTTTGTCTTATTCTTTGTTTACCATTTAAAAATTTATTTCCGATAGCCTGTTTCATTCTAAACAAAAAATGTGTCTTGGGTTTTTTGCCCAAAATAAACCAGTTCGCAGCAAAAAATTATTTTACGAACAACTACAGAGATATAAATTTTCAAAGTGATCCGTTGTCTGGTTCACCAGAAACGTCTAATGTGCCATCCACCGTGAATCAGCCTGTATTCGACAGGCGTCAGTACAGGAATCTTCACAGAAAATTTGCTGCATATGCGATTGGCAATACAACTGAAATAGTCGATTTTTTGGGCTCATTACCCACTCATTAATATACTCACAGATCAAACAATCAGAAATCAAGAAATTTTTAACTTTAACATCTTTTTGTAAAAGAAAAGAGTCAATTGCGGAATTAAAAAAAAGGGGGGGTAGTGGCATTCAGGTTATCTAATTTCCTTTTTAATGCCAAAGACAATGTGGACAAGATGGCAAAATCTAGAGTTTATAAGCTTGAGTTTTCCTATTCAAGACGCATTCATTCAATACGTGGAATACAGTGATGTCAGATAAATATTTGAGAATATTCGAACAGATTTTTTGAAACCATAAACAAACATTTTTTTTATGATTTTATTGAAAAATGAAAGAGTATTCAAAATTTCATACAAAAACGATGAGGGATGGTACATTGTTGTGAATCACCAATAAATTTCAATGAAAGGAAACACTGTCTTTTTCTAATTATCATTTTGAATTTTCAGCTGGAATTGTGATTAACGTGGAATGCAGAGCATGGGCAAAGAATATCCATTATTCAAGAGTGGAAAGAACGGGTTCAGTACATTTTGAATTACTGATTGACTAGTTTTCCAGAAGGCATATGAGAAGATCATTCTCAATCATAAACCAGACAACAGTGAGGGACCAAGCGGAGTTTCATATGAATTGATATTTTCTAGGCGTTTATATCCAACATTTTTGCATACCTTCATAAATTGCTTTCATAAATAAGCTGATATGCTTGTACATAAATATTCAAGTATTCAAAAAACTGCCGATAGAATCATAAGTAGGATATAAATACAAAAATACATATTTTCTGATATCCCTCTACAATAAAAGATCTTAGTCACATGTGTTTTCCATATAAATATACCTCGAGCATGTTTTTTGCTTTCGTCATAATAAATGATAATAAAAAATTAGACTGTTGATTCGACTATTTTAGACATTTTTGGGAAAGAAAGTTTTTGGCTTTCTACTACTCCATCTTGATACAAAAAAAAGGATGAGGGAATCTTCCAAAGAAAGGAAGGAAGTAATCAATTTGAAAATAAGTAACTATACATGGATGTGTAGATCATGCAAAGAAGTAACTTTCAGACACAAACTGAAAGAAAGTCCTCCTGAAACAGCTACTTTCATATAAACATTGAATTACACAAAAGAAAAAATTCTTTCGAATGAATGAATGAACTTTGTGTATTTTCTATAATGTTATCCAATTTAGTACTGAAGAGCCTTGTGGCAAGTGTCTTAAGGCGAAACATCGGTGTATACCAGTGAGGATGACTGTGTTCTATGTAAGTGCAATTTGTTACTATTCATTTGAAGTAGAACTCACGTGGATGATATCTGATTTTTATTCCACAACGAATGTTTGAAATACAAACTGAGTAGAGAAAAGTATCTTCTGTATAATTCAGTGTTCATATAGAAGTATTTGTTGTGAAAGAATTTTTACTTTCATGTAATTCAATGTTCATATGAAAGTAGCTGTTTCAGGAGGAATCTCTTTCAGTTTGTGTCTATTTCTTTCCCAAAAATCAATCACTCCTGAAAATATAACCCCTTCAATTCAAATTTCAGACATGTATATGAATATTCATCGAGAGTTTTGTTCTAAATTGAAGGAAGAGCTTGAGGGGTACCAAAACCAGCCGATTTATAGTGTGAGTGCACCAGTAACTGACCGGTTAAGAGCTTTCTCTCATAAAATAGGTTATAGTTATCAAACCGTCAACTTTTCATAGAAATTAAAAATACATACAAGAAGGACCAAGTTTCAGGCTTGTAAATATGATATACTTCATTCTAGAAAACGTGAGATTTTGGTACAAAAAAAAAAGAGAATAACAAAAGTCATAAATCACCAGTAATTGACCAGCTAGAACCAGTAATTGACCAGCTAGAACCAGTAATTGACCAGCTAGAGCCAGTATTTGACCGCGATTAGACCCAGTGGTTAACCACTTGATGAAATGAAATGAAACACGTTGTTATATTGAATTATTGAATTATTTTCATGGAGAAAGACACATTTGGTTTGAACAAACACTCAAATAAAATTTTTAACATAAAATTCAAAAGATGTTCAAATGACATCTTTGAGAAATTTATATTTTATTTGATTTTCGGTTGTAGCAACACTTGGGTATTCTTATCTCTTCACAAGTTGCTCTACATTCACAACACTTATATCGTTTTCAATGATTTTGAAAACATTCTTGCTTTCTTCTATCGGTGTGAAAGCATGTACTTCAACTTCACCTGTGTCATAAATATTTTGAACGGAGCAAACATAGTTATGGTAGGTTTTCTTTCCTGGAAAAGCAACCAGATAAAAGTCACCTACTGCAATATCTTTCTTCACTTTCTTCACTATGAAGGCTAGTGGTTCATCTTCACCGTCACTGCTGAAATGTTCTGTGATATCATCTAGACTTAATCAACTCTTCTGCCATTCCTTAAATTCACTTTCCGAGCTATCTATGGCTTTATTGACTTTTTTTATTTTCTTTATTTCCTTTCTTTTGAGAGGATCCTCCATCTTGGTATTTTCTTTCTCTTCATGGTACTGCAACTACTTCAATGAAGTTGTTGCATAAGGCAGTCTTTCTTTTCTTGTGGATTCTTTCTTCTCAGGTGACTCCTCTGGCCAAAAAATATGATCAACTTTTCTTTTTTGTGACTGTGGTAGCGGAAGTGGAGTAACAGGTTTCTTTATAAGTATATCACTTAAAATGATTACTTGTTTTTCTTTGTCTGGTGCATTTTCAATCGAAACTTCACACATAATTGGTTCTTGATCACTTCCATTTTCTTTCATTCCTTCACTTCAGTGTCAGCATTGAATTTTTGATCTTCATTTATATCGTTATTTTCTTGTATTTTACTTTCAGCCTCAATAACCTCTTCGACAGTTTCATTGGTTGCATTTTCTAACTCTATATCATTATTGTTTTCTTCATTGTGTTTTCCTTGGCACCTTTTTTTATGTTTTCTTCAAACAGCATATAATTCTTTAGCTGACTCATCGCCAAACCATTCCCCCATTTTTGCTTTTTTAAATTCTTCCTGTCTTTTTGTTGAAATGAGTGATTCGAAATATAGAAAATCTGGTACATCAAAGTTGGTCGGCTTAATTTTCTCTATACCTTCATGATCTCCCACAGTTCTCGAAATGTCATGCATACATTTTTTTGAATCTACTGCCTCGACTTCAAAAGGATACAGACCGCACCTTGTGAATCCATTTTTAACAGTATCTGCTCCTATCTGCTGTACCGTTGTTTCTAATAATAGAGAAAAAGTTGCTTTATCAACAATTTTATTATTATTAGCTTTTTTCCAATCAGCAACGACTTTTTTCCATTTACTTTTCAACGGAGCAAATAAGGATACATCTGCCGGCTGTGAAATATGCGTCGCATTTGGAAGAAGTGCGTAGAGAAAAATTCCATTTTCAGAGCAAAACTTACTCAAATTATAGGTTGGATGGGATTTATCTCCATCTAATATATATAATATAGGTAACTTTATACCTTCGTGATGTAAGAAAGGTAACAATGTATTACACACGTAACTGAAGAATGTTTCACTGGTTATTCATCGGAGTTTATAATTCTTGTGGGATCATTTAAAATATCCTCGGCATTTTCTTCTTTCAAATAGGTTCTAATGGACTCATGCCACTCTCGAATCGACTTTTCCGTTTCACAAGCTCGTGCTCCATTTATTGATTCAGCATGTCTCTGACAAACCTCAAGGTGACGTTTCATAAATGCCAAAAATCATTTTTTTACGAAATTTATGTATACGTTCATCGTCTTTGATGATATCCCTTACAGTTCCGCAAAGAGCAGTTTTGTTGATGAGAAATCCGATTTTAGCACTCGCCAGCAGCAACCTCACCAGAACTTCTTCCTCATCTTTAGTAAGTATGGTTGAAGAACCCATTTGTCTTGTTGAGGAAGACCTCCCCTTCAGCGTATTGATCAAAGTGGCATGCAGAACCCCATACAGTCTCTCTGCTTGCCGAATTTTGCATACATTATTGGTAATGTCGCTCAAAGCCTGTTGTAATTGTGCTTCTGTATATTTGAAAAATCTCTTCTTAGGTTCAGCCATTTCATTCTAGAAAATACAGTGGTCTTACCCAACCTATATTCCAAAAGAAATAAAATCAAAATGAAATTCCAGTTATTGACCAAAGCTAAAAACCAATAGTTGACCACTACTGTATTGCGGTCAACTACTGGATCCGCTTCGAAATATCTGATTCAATCGAATAAAAACTCATCTTTAACACAGACAGAGATGTGAAAACTTTGATTTCTTTGAAACACCGGCAGTTGGCCAAAGTGGTCAGTTACGGGCACTTTATCAGATATTTCATACCAGTGATCAACTACATTAATTTGAATAGAAAAAATACTCATTTCAACAGTAAATATAGTAAGAATGTTCAGTTCAATTCATCTGGCAACCAGTACATCAAATATGTTTCCAATAAAACGTTCAACGTGAAAGGATGTATCAAGATTATTGAAGTGGTCTACTCACCGTGCTTATTGTCACATCACGTGTTAACTATAGGGCAAAGAGGAAACATGTATAACACGACAGTGGCCTACTCATCAAATAAGCGAATCACATTATGTGTTGACATCTACAAGAAAAAGTACCAATTAAATGATTAATACAAATGGCAACCATCAGAACGCTGTAGTTTTCTTATTTCTGTGCATGATGAGAAATTGGTCAATTACGGGGTGCTGGTCAACTATCAGTGCCTCAACCCTATCTCATTCATTTAATGAATATCATTTTTGAAAGTGTGATACAATCCCAGACGCTGACTTAGATCGGATCGTATCGCTGCGCATGTAAAACAGCAAATGAGGAACTCGCGTTCCCTGGGACTTCAGCACGTATTCTTTCTGCTCAGTCTGGACCAAAGAATCGTCGTACCTCAACTAGCAGTTGTAGTCGACGTAGAAGCCATTGGTCACATAGTGTGCCTTGTAGGCATCTTTGCCATCGTGGTACATGACAACGAATAGCTGTACTGCTCCTCTGTTGAAAACTGCTTTCGACGATAAAAATGTCGAATCAAACAAGTCAAGCTCCAATGCCTTGATGATTTTTGTTCAACCGTCATGGCAATACCGGGAAGTTCGCAAAGCATTACTTGCTTCCACGCTTCGACCTGCTCGATAGTTTTTGACGAAATCAGCCCTTCTGATCTGTTCTTGGAGACGAGTACCTCCAGCGCTTCCTTGACAGTCTTTACTTCCTCAATGTGTCAGTAGTGGCAGCCTGAGGAAAGGCTGGATATCTTCAGTAGTACGGTATCTGGCACAATGTTTACTCAACTTCAGTTGCTCCCCAAAGATGTCGTGATACATATTCTTTATTTATCTATCCTGAATAATGAATTTACTGCAGGTATATTATAAGCGATGGCAAAGGCATCAAATTCAACTCCACTGAGTTGCAGGCTCTGAGACTGGTCGAAAATACCATCTCGGAGCTAAACAGGAACAAAAAAGTTCACTTCGTCTCATTAGACATTTCGAAGGCCTTCGACCGTGTTTGGCATGAAGGCCTTCTAAACAAATTATTCGCGTTCGACCTGCCTCGGGGCCTGATCCGGTGGATTGGTTCTTTCCTGGAAGATAGGATATTTCAGGTTAGAGTAGAGGGCTCTCTGTCTGACAACAGAGAGATCCTTGCTGGAGTGCCACAGGGGGCCGTGCTCTCTCCCACGCTTTACTCCCTTTACACCAGCGACCTTCCGAGGTCCGAGCATGTGAAGGTATCTCTTTACGCCGATGACACGGCTCTCCTCTCATCTTCCATGGGTCGGGAGCTCGGGATCGTCTATATGCAACGTGCATTGGGCGATCTCTAGCGCTGGTACCTCGAGTGGAAGATCCGAGTGAACCCGGAAAAAACTCAGGCAATAACCATGGGAAGAACAATAGCTTCTCCGGCTATGAAAGTAAGAATCTCTGGAAGGGAGATTAACTGGCAAACGCGGGTCAAGTACCTAGGTCTTCTTATAGACCGTAGGCTCACCTGGAAGCCGCACCTGTTAAGCGTGAAGATCCGAAGATCCAGTGTCGGGTGACAAGCCTGTATCCTTTGATCAATAGAAATTCCAAGCTAAGACTAAAGAATAAAATCACGATCTATAACACGATGTTCAAGTCTGTCATCATGTACGCTTCAGGCGTTTGGGGACAAGCGGCTCCGACTAACATCTCCATCTTGGAGACCTTACAAAATACAATTGTACGGATGATTGTGAATGCTCCGTGGTTCGTGCGGAATGAAGCCATCCGCAGAGATTTGAAGCTGCCTTCCATTCAGCAGTCCATCCAGTCGAGGAATCGGCAAGTTTTAGATAATGCTGAAACTCACGAAAATCCGTTAGTCAGGGAAGCTATAGATTACGCTGTAGACGACCCCTCCCGATATAGAAGGCCCCGACACTCTGTCGAATGAGGCCCCTATGTCCTCCGTTAACAGATGAATAATATCTTCATCCATCCCACCCCAGCCAGGTAGGAGTACACCGCGAAGGGCGGTATGAATGTCTGAGGACTTTCATGCCACCATCAAACATCAGTCATGACCCGTTTGCCCTCCTGGCAAACATCAGTTCAAAGGGGAAGGGAGCCAGGCTTCAACCTGACTAAAATCAAGATGGATTTCGGCATCAAATTCAGAGTATGTATAAGAGACATGTGTGGCTGGGAAACGAAGTTTGCCAGATAGCATTGGTAATACCCGGTGTTGACTTCCATGTAAATATTTCACAATGATTTTATTATATTCTCAATGAACAATGATCATTTTCGAGTCATTTCATAAACCACGATGGTGCAGCCCAATCTAAGTTAGGTTAGATTAGGTCCGAAGTGAGTGGGTCTATTCGACCCTCCACCGCAACCCGCAAGGGTTCATTGTGGCTCACACCTATTCACACTCGACCAAATAAACCCAAATAAACAATCAGACCCAGGCCTGTTAGACATCGTAGTTCATCTCTACTGTAGTCCAACAACTGTTTGGAATCAAGCTTCGAATGATGAATAAACGCCTTGGAGTGAGCCAATCCTGGAAGATTCTGCCATAAGTCCATGCATATTCTTTCCATACAGGTGTTCAATGTTTGTATTGCAAAGCCTAAAGCGATGCCTATGACAGGTTCAGGTCTGATGAAGCTGCTTGCAGCGCCCTTCTTTGCAAGGTAGTCAGCAGCCAAATTGCCTTGCAGGCCAGTATGGAATATAGTCGCATAGGTTCCTAGCAGGTTGATATCTCTGTCCTGGGTCTGTGACTGAAAACGCCTGCACCGGAAGGTGTTTTTTTATCCATCTGTGAACCAACAACTATCTGCTCTTAACATTTCCTTCTCCCGGAGAAGGCAATCCTCTGTATTCGGGAACAGTACTTTTTAAGCCAGTTCGTAGTTCCAGAATGCTGTGACTTCCAGTGTCAACCAACAGTCTGTTGTAGTCTGCATTAAATTGATTTGTGCAATTGCATTTGCAGCCAAGCATTTGCTGCCCTGAAAAGACATTTAACCAGCGCACCGGTCCTGGCATACCCAAAGGAGGAGGGCTTGTTTACAGTGGACACGGATGCATCCCAACAAGGAATAGGAGTAGTACTTTTCCAGATACAAGAGGAAGAAGTCGTCATGAGCTATTTTAGTAAGTCTCTGGGAACGTCCGAAAGATATTACTTCGTTACTAGAAAATTACTCCTTGCAGTGGTCAAAGCGGTGGATCACTACCACTCCTTTTTATATGGCCGTAAATTTTTTATCAGGTCAGACCACTCAGCACTTCGATGGCTCTTCAACTTCAGAACACCAGAAGGACAAATAGCTAGGTGGATCGAAAAGTTACAAACTTACGATTTTGAAATTCAACATCGAAAAGGAAAGAGTTACGGAAACGCAGATAGCCCCTCAAGAAGACCATGTCTGACATCCAGATGCAAATTTTGCCAACGCCAGGAGGACAAGGATATCCAGCTACCAGGGAAGAACTTCTCACCAGACGTGATAAAGTAGCGGGCAGAGACTTCTTTATGAACAGCTCTGATAGGGAGATAAGCTTCTCTACCTCCTGCCGTTTCGGGTTCCCTCTGACCCGGAGGGTAGCAACCTGTAAGGGTCCCTTGTAAAGGGATACGGACAGGCAATTTGAGGAATCACCTGACCATGATGTAGTACGGTCGTTAAGAGTCTCTGAGAGTAACACTATCTTCCTGACGAACCAAGACATCATCGTAGCGCATAAGAGGAGGATCCCGTGTAAGAAAATTTATTGCCAAAGGAGTGACGCAGGAATGGCAAGAGATTTTCAAGCACGGCCAGCAGGAAAAGGGTTACTGGTTTCAATGGGACTCCATGAGCATTCGAGTATCTACTCACTTGGAAATGAGAAAGCCCGGATGGAAGAACCCACTGGAGGTCATTTCGGAATAAATAGAACTCTATCAAGAGTGCACGAGGGGTACAGGGGTACTATTGGGTTAATTGCCGTCGAGACGTGGAAGAGTGGTGTAAGCGCTGTGACCTGTGCTCTTTGAGAAAGGGTCCGACGACAAGGCAAAGAGGAAAACTGAAGCAGTACCTCAGTGGGTATTGCTCCTTTCGAGATAATGCCAGTCGACATTTTGGGACCACTCCCTATGACTACATCCGGTAACAACTAACTTATGGTTGTGATGGACTGCTTTTCCAAATGGCCTGAAGTAGTAGCCTTACCCAAGCAAGAGGCTAAAACGGTAGCAGAAGCCCTGTTGCAGAACGTAATTGCCAGACACGGAGTACCTCAAGAACTACACTCGGATCAGGGCGGCAACTTCGAATTGGATTTATGGAAGGAAATGATGACTCTGTTGGCAATAAAGAAGACAAGAACAACTTCTTTTCACCCACAATCCAATGGAATGCTCGAGAGGCATAATCGCACCATCATAACTACCTCTCGATGTTGGTCTCCGAAAACCAAAGAGACTGGGATGAATTGGTTCTAAGTTTTCAGTTGGCATACAGGAGCTCCCAACAGGACGCGACAGGTTATACACCATCCATGTTGTTAACTGGTAGGAAACTGAAGCTTCCGGTAGATGTATTGTATGGTAGTCCTTTCGATTAATCTATGAGTATGTGAATGACCTGAGGCAAAGACTGGAAATTGTACACGGACCAAATTACAGCTTTTCAATGACAGGATGAAGATAAGATTCGACAAAAAGTCGCTGCCAGTGAGCTTCAAGAGGGGCGATGCAGTGTGGCTCTACCAACCCCAACATCGGAAAGGTTTGTGTCCCAAGTTGCAGACCATGGCAAGGACCTTACTTGGTAACCAAAAAAATAAACGATCTGGCGTACAGAATCCAATTGTCACCCAGAAGCAAGCCTAAAGTTGTCCACATAGAGAGGCTGTGTCCTTACATGGGTCGTGATGTCCCCTCTAAGAATGTTGTTCGGTGCACAACCTCAGGGAAGGGGGTTGTAAATCATTTCCGAAAGAAAATAACGCTGGTGATTTCAGAATTTTGGGGTGAAAAAGTAGTCATAAAGTGATAATATATATGCTACATATTGAAATAAATAATAATGATAATGAATATTCTCATGCAACAGATAAATGTTAGTCTAAGAATATAAAAACTATAAAGCATAAAAATATAAAAGTGAATACAAAGAATGATTCACTTTTATATTTTTCATTATACATGAAAGACCTCTCCATTTTTTATGATATTGGAGTCGGTGAACCTATATTGAGCTTATTTCTGGTATTTCGCCGTGGTGAAGTGAAAATTTCCGTCCCGTATTTTTTTTGCATGAGACATATCATTTCCAATATAAGTATGGAAGGCAAGGTCAAGATATTATGCCTTCTGAATAAAGGTCGACAGGAATCCCTGAATCCAACTCTTCACATATTTCTAACTCCTCTTTTTTGTAGTACAAACACCCTATCAAACATGTATTGGCAACACGTTCCCCAAAAACAGATACGTATCTCAGATGGGAATCATCTGAGCAAAGTACACATTTTTTGCCATATCAGTGCCCAATTCATTTGCTGATACTCTGACTGCTAAGCATCCTGATGAATTTTTTTTACATAGGTTATTTATGTGACCTTCAAAATCCAAATTTTTATCAATTTGTAATCCCAGAAATGTTGCTGACATTTTGTTTTCTATTAATTGAGTATCCAGGTAGATATCTAGGTAGGTGGGTAGGTCTAAAGTGAGTGGGTCTATTAGACCCTCCACCGCAACCCATAAGGGTTTATTGTGGCTCACACTCACACTCAGCCAAATGATCCCAGCTTCTTAACGAAGCCGATTAGTTTGTATGGTGAGTGGTCTTTCAGGTCAGATGGTGAGAGTACGGATCTGTCGAACTCAAAGAACTTGATTCTCTCCCCAGCGGGCAGGCACAAAGTATATGCAGTTTCATCATTTTCCAGACAGAGGCGACACACACTGTCTTCCGACAGTCCAAGTCTCTGCATGTAATGATTCAAATGACAATCCAATCCAATCCTGGAAGATTCTGCCAGAAGTCCATAACTCTTCTTGCCATCCAGGTGTTAAGTGTTTGTTTGGCAAAGCCCAAAGCGGTGCCAATGACAGGTTCTGGTCCAATGAAGCCGCTTGCAGCACCCTGCTTTGCAAGAGAGTCAGCAGCTTCATTGCCTTCCAGGCCAGTATGGCCAGGAATCCAGACCAGAGACAATCTGTTCAGTCTTCCTATCGAGGCGAGTCTTTTTTGACAGTTTGCTATCAATTTAGACGTTGCTCGGTAGAAGCCAAGAGCTTCCAACGCCGCTTGACTGTCCGAGAATATTTTTATTGACTTGTGAGTGAGGTTGGATTTATCCAATCACTCCGCAAACAATTCAATCGCGTAAATTTCCTCTTGAAATACAGTCGCATAAGTTTCCAGGCAGGTAAATAACTCTGTCCTGGGTCTGCGACTGAAAACACCTGCACCAGAACCGGAAAGTGTTTTTGATCCATCTGTGAACCAACAACTATCTGCTTTGATATTTCCTTTTCTCGCAGGATCCAGTCCTCTCTACTCGGAAATAGTACTTTATGAGGCAGTTCGTAGTTGACAGTTGGAGGCATAAAGTCAGAGGTCATTTCCAGAATGCTGTGACTTCCAATAACAACCAACCCTTCCCGACGTGGACCTTACCAGGATAACAAGGTCATCTGCATAAGCTTACAGATCAACTTTTCTTCTGTCGAGGGCATCAAGCAGACTATCCACCAGGAGCGACCATAGAAGGGGAGATAGTACCCCAACTTGAGGGCAGCCTCTGGTGATCCTGAACCTGATAGCCTCGCCTTGAAGCCAGTTATGGTCGATTCTATACCCTTTCTAGCTAGAGACAATCCTATAGATTTAGGTAGTGCAGAATCCTCTCAAGTCCTTTCAGCAGGAAGGATGTAAGGCTGATTGATCATACCGATTTGGAGTGTGGGTCTCTCCAGCCCACTTTAGGTATATATACCACCCTTGCTGCCAACCAACTGGGTGGTATATTGTTCCTCGCCAGACTAGCCCTATACAATTTAGTGAGAATAGGTAAAATTATTTCTAGTCCGTGTTGAAAAAGAGCTGGAAATATACCATCCTCTCCGGGAGATTTGAAGGGCTGAAAAGACTTGATAGCCCATTCAACTGACGGTGCTGTGATAACCTTTCTTGCGACGTCCCAGTCGTTCTTTTTTGGCCTTCGGAGATGGGCGTTGTTATCAAAAGTCAGATTTCCAGGAAAGTAGTTTTCTATCAAAATCTCTAACGTTTCTTTACTAGAGGTCGTAAATGTTCCATCAGGTCGTTTAAGCGACCCAATTCTAGCAGTCGGCTCTCCAGAGAGAATCTTGTGAATCAGAGATACTCTCACAGAACTTTCTCGAAGACTCCCGTAGATATCTAGTGTGGAGCAAAAGATATTTTTCGATCGTGAATTGCTGAATGAACTGATTGTCTGGTTGAATTATTTCGCTCGTTGACTACCTAGAAGGGATTTTCGAATTTTCAGCCAACTGTGGTTCCTTTTTGATATTGTGAAGTTTGGAGTATTTTGGGACAGTATTGGAAACCACCGCTGCAAAAGCAGGATTTTTATAAAAAGGGCAAATAGTCAGTATTTTCTCTCAATTCTTAGAGGACGATCTTTGTCTGTTTTGTGTTGGGAACACCCTCGATTATTAGGAGGTTAGTACAGTATTTTGAAACAACCTTGTTCAACTCAGTTATGGAACTCATAATAAATTTTGTCCTTATTTTTCTTACCTTTTGATTACGATGTTGTCATGCGAATATTTTTCTTCAGGGTGTTAGAATATTCCTAAGAAAGGCGTATTTGCATCAGCTTGAATTTGGGAAATTGAAATCGATTGCCAGATCAGTCTCTTGAAGAAGTTTCCTGATCGTTACCTTTACTAATAATTACCACTGGGAATATTAACAGATTCCTACTACATCCGTATCCACCGATACTGCCGGATCAGTATTCATTACCTGGCAGCTTACGAAAAAGGAGCACCCGAAAAGCAGCTAAGTTTAGACTAAGTTATTTGAATAAAGAACCCGGTGTTTATTCATTTCCTATAATAAAATGTACAAGTTACCTCATTGAGAGGAGTGGTGTAAGCTTTTACGTGACGTCACATATTAGCACATATTAGCGAATGTATTATGATAGTGGTAATCTAGCAATTGAAGTGAGGAATCGGCAAACAGAGGGGTCACTGTATTTCTTTTTTTTATTATTGTAATAAACTTCCTTAGTCATTGCAAATAGAATTATTACTTTTATGAGAAGTTAAATATTTCAATAGTGGGCTTCCCCAATAACTGGGCAGTTTTCCGGTTTTTAACTGGCCCATTTAGTTAAAAATCATTGTTTCTTTCTTAGTTAGTTGCACCCACGACTTTGTGCAAACCACTGACCTAGTCGGGCATGTTAGTGGTGTTTTTGATCTTCGGCAACCCTATTGTAAATTTAATTATCTTGTTCAAAAACATCTCGTAGCAAGATATATCTCTAAAGCCACACACTTCTAGTTTTGCTGCAGAATTTCATGATCTACGCAATCGAAAGCTTCTGAAAGATCGCAAAAAATTGCCGCTGCTATTTCACGATCATTCAAATTGAGATATACGTTTTCCAGTAGGTGAAACATAGCATCTTCCCTGTTTTTCAAACTCTGAAACCCAAACTGACTGCTACAAATAATATTATGCTTTTTCACAAACATCATAATTCTTTGTTTGAAAAGTTTTTCTATGATTTTAGCAAGGGTAGGTAGCATAGAAATAGGGCCAAAGTTGGCAGGATTGTTAGTGTCGCCTCCTTTGTGCGAAGGAATAACAATTGCTGTTTTTAAACATGCCGGAAATACATTGCTTGTGGAAGCTTGTGTTTATAGCTTCCACCAAAGCGGTGATAGCGGAGTCGGGCAACTTGGTAATAGTTATTTATGTATCAAGGGAATTAGGAGGGCCTTAATTACCGATGGCAACGTTTGCGTCCCGAGGGCCTCTGGCCCGAGGGACAGCAATTGCCTGAGGTTATTAAGGCTCATTAATTCCCGTGGTACATAGATAATTTTATTTCTGACCGATTTCAATAAAATTTTGTTCATTTTTGAAACGGAAAAATGTACCAATTCATTACCTTCCCGGTATATTTGAATCAGGTACCGTTGATTATAGTAGAGTTTTCTTGTTGCTAGGTTGTTGCTATGTTACTTGTTTATAAACAGAACTTTGTTATCAAGCTGTGTTTGCGGTGAAAACGTGTTTCCTACCCCAAATATAATGGAGGATATTTTGAAAAAAGCTGAACAAGCAAGAGAATCATTAATTCCATCGAAAAGTGAAGCCGTATACCAAAAAGAATACAAGATATATCTGGACTGGCTGACACGGAAAAATGTTATGCCAAAAGATGTCACTGAAACTGTATTTCTGGCATATTTTCAAGAACTGGTAAGGAATTTTCTATGTTTTTCGGTAGCTTTGGTAGTAATTGTGTTTATTCGTTTCAGTCAGAAACGTATAGTCCGAATTCTTTATGGACTAAATGGTCAATGCTAAAATCGATGGTGACTATACATGAGAAACGAGATATCACCAAGTTCAATGAACTACAGGCTTTTTTGAAACGGAAGAGTAAGAGTTATAAGCCGAAAAAGTCTGCTGTTTTATCTCCTGAAGATGTTATCAGATTCCTAAAGGACGCTCCTAATGATATTCATTTATTGCATAAGGTAATTTTTTTCTTATTTTCCTTTTTGTGTGTATTTATTTCCTTTTTTTTTGTTATAGGTTGTTTTGATTATGGGTTATTTTGGAGGATGCAGAAGTCAGGAACTTTTGAATATGAAGATATCGGATATAGAGGACCGGGATTCCGTTATGGTAGTGAACGTACCGGAAAGTAAAACTGGTGTATCGAAGAAATTTACAGTTGTGGATGAAAAAGAGTTCTCTGCTTTGCCTTTATTAAGACTTTATATGTCTTTGCGTCCTAAAGGTATTGAACGATTTTTTTTGAGCTTCCGACAAAATAATTGTACATCTCAGCCAATTGGAAAAAACATGTTTGGGAAAATCCCCAGCAAAATCGCAATGTATTTAGGATTGCCAAACTCATCTTCCTATACGGGACATTGCCTTCGTCGCACTTCTGCTACTGCTCTAGCCAATGCAGGAGCAACTATGACTAACTTAAAAAGACACGGAGGTTGGAAAAGTTCCACGGTGGCGGAGGGGTATTTGGAGGATAGCATCGAATTGAGAAATAAAACGGCGCGTATGTTGTCTACTTTGTCATCAGAAGAGGCAGGTACCTCGACTGTAGTGAACAGAAGCTCCAGCCATACAAAAGAAGAAATTGTTTCCAGTGGCGGAAGTAATTTTCAGGGAACATTTCAAAATTGTACATTTATTATTTGTAATGACGTGAATAAATAAAATATGGTTCAGTTTTCATTTCTATTTATTTTTACTTGTGAAAGGTAGAGGGAATTATAAAATCTATAATGTCCCAAGGGAGTTATGACCCTCTTTATTGATAGCGTAACTATGACGATATAAGCTTATAATATCCCGGTCAGAAATAAATACTTTTATGCTCATGTCATCCTAACCAGCTGAGTTTGAATTTTTTATTTCTTTTATAATTTTTATAATTTCCATAACATCTGTAGGCATGAAAAAAAACGTTGCTGTAACTGATTTCATTTTGAAAGAAGTCAAGGGAATATTATTGGATCTCATATCTTTGGATAATTCATGTGCCACAGTAATATTTGTTAATATAATCAGATTTCAGGTCAGAATCACCCGGTATATCAAATGTCTCACGGGATGATTTGAATAGACCAAAATAATGCATTTTTAATTCGACTTATTACCAAAAAATGAGCACCTAATATGGAACTGGACTTCGTTCTTAATGCGATAAATACTTAGTGATAAGCAATCATCTAATCGTTTGTTCTAATTATAACTTCAATATGTGAATCTTCTGAAATTAATTATCAATTTGTCCCAATTGAACTGCTTGAATCAAGTATTTAACATTAATATATGTGACAGGGCCCGAAAGTTATAAAATATTTCATAGTTGTATTTTTGAACGAACTGTGTTTATTTTGACCCAGTTTTAATCATTTCGTCCGAGCCTTCCAGCAGTCTACATCCGCTCTCAAAAGAGATGGCGTCGACGTCGTATAAGATTAAATGAATGTGCGTCGCAGTCATGGCACATCGCGATCGAACTCGCCAGTAACGCTGCGCAAGATCAATTTGCAGCCCCTCTGAATATCTCTTCTTACGTAAAGGGTAGTGAGTGAGGAGAGTCGTACACCATGGCTGATAAAAAAGGGAGTGAATTTTATACTCGACCTCCAGTTTTGGGGAAATGGGAAGGTTTCCGACAGTTTCTGTGGAATCCTGAAACCAGCCAGTTCCTTGGAAGAACTGGATCTAGCTGGGGTAAGAGAAATTGTAATTTTTTTGTTTCCTAGGAGTTGACCTAAAAACTGCTTGCAACGGTTTCCTGGTGCAACTATTCTGATTCAACATTGCTTTCTGATAAATCGATTGAAACTCAAGATACTTCTGATATTTCAAATCGCAAACATATACATTTCCTTCAGCATAGTCTAACGAATTTATACTGAATCAATACTAGTTTTTACTGAATGATGATCTTTGTTTGAACAATTGATTATAAATAATATTTTTTCAATTCTCTGCTATATGAATAGGGCGGGGTTTCGGGTGTGAATTTTTCATGATTTTCTAATTGTTCAACCCCGTATACGAGGGCGCTCCCAGAAGTACCTGGCCCAACAAAGAAAACACAAAAATTTTGGAAAAACATTTTTGTTCAACTTAATCTCTATGCAGTTCTATACACTTCTCCCATCGATGTTCAATAAGTTAGATACCTTTTTTATAATAAAAACTGTCTTGCTATTCAAAATAGCCATCAATTGCCTTCATCACTTCTTTATCGTTGGAAAATCTTTCACCACTGAGCCATTTTTTCAAGTCTGGGAACAGAAGATGAACCAAGGGGGCTGAATCTGACGAATAGGGTGCATGAGGAAGCAGTTCCAACTTTAATTCGTTGATTTTGGTCATTGCGATAATGGATTTGTGAGCTGGTGAATTGTCTTGATGAAAAAACACTTCTTTCTCAGCCAATTGTGGTCGTTTTGGCTTGATTTTTTGACTCAAACATTGCGATATATTTGCGTAATACTTACCGTTGATAGTTTTCCCCTTTTTGGGATAGTCAATGAGAATTATCCCCGGCGCATCTTTGCCTTCTTTGGAGCCAGTTCTTCCCTTCGAGTCCACTGTTTTGATTATTCTTTTGTCTCGGGTGTAATGTGATGGACCCATGTTTCGTCCACGGTTATGAAACGACGAAAGAATTCTGCTTTGTTGCTGTGAAACTTTGCTTACCACTCAATTGAAACATATTCACGACACTGTTTTTGTGAGCAAACGCGGCACCCATCTTGCACATAGCGTTCTCATTTTCAAATAATCTACGATGTACCGCACTGTTTGAAATGCCAACTGAGTCTGCTAGCTCGCGCACTTCCAGTTGACGATCATTTATAATCCGGTCAATCTAGACATTGGAAGGCACATGAATTTACAACAAGCTGCAAACGCGTGTAATTATTTAAAACATAGTTAAAAATGAGATTCTAAAATTCTGAGTGATTGCGATGCCTGGAAAAAACATTGTTTGAGGTCTAAGGTCAAAAATCTCTAAACAAATTGTTTTTTTCGCGATTTTCAGGAAACCGGTAAGTTTTATCATAAAATAACTTCAGATAAAAATTGTAGATCATAAAATTCTCTACAAAAATGTGTCGAAACTTTTTTTCTTAGAGTCACCGTTTCTGAGATACGACGAATCAAAAAGTTGTAAAAGTTGTAATCGTCATTATATGCACACGTTTCCACGCCACCTATGAGGTAGTGTACTTAGCGCGTTTTTTTCAACGTGGTTTCCCCAGTAGGCCTATTCCACATGTCTGTTGTGATTCTGTCAAATTGAAAACTTGCATAATAAAATATATTAGGAAGGGTTGGAAATTATAAAAGCGATTGAAATTGAATAATTATAAAAATGTATTCATCTGAGTCATAACCTTCAAATACTTCTCTTGATCTTCTTCTTCTTCTTGATTTTCATCCTGGGTGTGGGTAAACTGCGTCAACTCGTTGGTATCAAATGAATCCCCCACTATTGGTGATACAGTATTAGAACATGACTGGCCTTGACAATGTGTACATGCCAGAAAACACGACAGTCCAACTTTTTTACAACCTTATTCAGCGCTGCATCCCTTTTTACAGTTGCAAAAAATTGTGGTCAGCAGTTTTTCCGGCGCAGGTGGGAGTAAAGTCTGAATAGGTTCTAATGCATTGTCGACCAACTTCCAACCCCAGTCTTTCGGGTCAAGCCACACTTGAACTTGGTAATATACCCGGAAAAGATGTTGATGAGCAGCAACTGAGGTTGGAGGAAGACAAGCTAATTGCACATGTTTCTTATTTTTAGTGTTTTTTACGAAACATGCATATCGATACTTATCTAAGCAGGTGGTTTTTTTCGGAGCTTTGTACATAAAAAGAAGAAACTGAATCCTGTTGGTGATACTTTCTTGTGGAGTCGAATTACTTTTTTTGAAAACTTCAGCACATTGAACTAAATCTTGTTTTTCAAACATATCAAAGACAGTTGCTTTACTCCTCCTGTAAAATGCAGACATCGTATCACAGCCAGTTATTGCCTGTAAAAATAGTACATAATTTTGACTCTTTGCAAAAGTAGATAAACTTTTTGATGGAAATATTTCGGTTTGACTTTGAGCTTTTCCTGGCTTTAAAATGAAAATAGTTTTTTCAGATGGAGTTCGAGCAGTAAGAAGTACGAGTAAGTCTACAACAATAGTTGTATTTGTCAAATTGAATTGATCCATAGCTCTTTCAGTAATCAGTACGTCGGCATCGTTATTAGCCTGTTCAACCAATATATTGTCGCCAATAAACTTATCCTTCAACATTAAAATGAAACGAGATTAACGATTACAACTTTTTGACTCGTCGTATCTCAGAAAAAGTGGCTCTAAGAAAAAAAGTATTGATACATTTTTTGTAGAGAATTTTGTGATCAACAATTTTCATTTGAGGTTATTTTATGATAATACTCACCGTTTTCCTGAAAATCGCGAAAAACCAATTTTTTTCGAGATTTTTCACCATTGACCTCGAATAAATTTTTTTCCAGGCATCACAATCATTCGGAATTTCAAAATCTCATTTTCAACTATGTTTTGAACAATCACACGCATTTGCAGCTTGTTGTGAATTTATGTGCCTTCACTCTTATTTTTTAGTCTAATTTGACCGGATAATTAGTGTCGCTTTGTGGATTTTCTTCACCGTTTCTGAAGTCGTCACTTCATTTGGTCGACCACTGCGACGCTCGCCTTGGCAGCTCGTACTGCTTCGTTTAAACTCGGCTACCCAATATTTGACTATCGTAAACGAAGGAGCAGACCACCCAGTTTTTATATTGGTTGAGCTGAGGCCTTTCAAATAAAAGGATTTTACCACATAACCATAACCAATTTTTGCTATTTCCACAAATCCACTGAAAACGTTCATTATAGATGGCTGCCAAACAAATACTAAACAACGCAGCGTCTTCAATCTTGAAACATATGTTTTACAGTTTGTGTACTTTCTAATACAGTGATACTTTTCAAACAACTACCGCCATCTCTAGGTCAGACCAGGTGTTTCTGGGAGTACCTACGTATATTACAATATTTCTAATGCAATAATTAATTTTTATACAAATAAGAAAATTTGAATATTTCAAACTATAGCTCTAGAAGGAGACGGCTACAAATCCATTATAGAGACAGACTTTAACATATTTTCAGCAGTCGGTAAAATGGATGAAGAAAAATGATTTTCATTTTCGATTTCGAAAAAACGATATTATTAAAGCTATCTACACGTTATTAATCTACGAAATGCTGTCATTTTTCACATTATTGATTAGATATTTATGTCACTCCTAATTGGTATCCAATGGATATGGAAATATTACATTACATGAGTTTGTTATGTATACATGAATTGATGACAATTAACCGAACTTGTTTTTTAAAATAAAGGGGATATCTGTCAAAAATAAGCAAAACGTCAACTTTATCCTAGTTGCATAACATTTGGCATATGGATATAAAATTGCCGTAGACACAACTTTTTCAAGTAACTTTTTGTTAAATTCGATCTAGAAATGCACTTTTTCAATTTTTTTCAAAAAAAAAGTTGAATTTGACAAACACTGAACGTCAGTGGGTTGCAGTTGGCCGCATCATTTAAGGTTAAATTCAAAGCACAAACAAGTGCCGAAGTTAAACTTCATTGAAACTTTTCGAAAAAAAAGTTTCCCATATGGTGCGCATTTTAGTGGTGACACTGTATAATAAAAAACTCAGAGAAACTTTCTCTATTGAAGTCTTAAGGTTAATTCATTTTGGATTGACGCAATCAGTGTTGCAGTATGGCTTTTTATTCTGGGGCTTTTCAGCACACATTGGTAATAATCCAGTCATTTAAGCTTAAATTAGGTAAG
Organism: Leptinotarsa decemlineata; assembly: GCF_000500325.1. NCBI lineage: Eukaryota > Metazoa > Arthropoda > Insecta > Coleoptera > Chrysomelidae > Leptinotarsa > Leptinotarsa decemlineata. Next base: position 206,871 of record NW_019289900.1, read on the forward strand.
AATCTCGGAATTCGAGATACCCAGCTGTAAGTCTGTAAATACTTGTATATTGACACCCTAAAAATTGTCTCAAAACCTACATATGGTAGGGTGTAAGCAACTATTAAATTTCAAGGTCAAAGGTCACAAAAATCGGTTTTTTGCGCTTTTTTTGGAAATATCTCATTTCCTATGGGTTTTTTGCTATTTGTATTTATTATCAATATTGTAGAATACAAAATTCTCTACAAATTTTGTT